>CM068591.1:2477500-2735000 GCA_035048485.1 Pteria penguin | reverse complement strand
AAAGGACAGAGACTTATGGAGGATATATGTGGGTAGTCAGGATAGCCGAATGAAGTTATTGTCTCAGGGAATCGAGATAAGGAACTGCAACGTTCGTGCTTTCGATACCAACCCATATTCTGCAGGAATCACGGACCCGTCCGATCCGGTTATTAAAGTGACAATCAAAAACGTTCCACTCTCTGTTGATGATGCAGAGATTATCAAAATGCTGGATAAATTTAACGTACAAAGAACTAGTGAGCTCAAATATGAGAAAATACGACATCCGGTTACTCGAAGGATGACCAGCATACTTAATGGGAACAGGTTCTTATACATAAAAGCACTTGGAGAGGACCGTTTTCTACCGAGAACAAGCTTTTGTGCCGGTATCAAATGCCTCTTATTCCATGCAGGACAGCCCTCAACGAAACGCAAGCCTTTGTGTACCAATTGCTGGGAGGATACACACTTCAGACGTCAATGCAACAACATGCAACGCTGCAAGATCTGCAAAGTTGAGGGCCACACACCTGGAGACAGCCAATGTGCTGCTTATATTAAAAGTAATGAAAATATAGCGCCGTTCAGTGGTAAAGAGAATGTGATCTCAAATATGTATCTATGTGAAATCAGTGTATTCGGTTTAAAACACCGATCTTCAGAGCATGCGTACCAGTACGTCAAAGCGATGAGAAGCGGAGATATTGTGCGCGCAAATGCAATACAACAGAGTAAAACAGCGCTAGATGCAAAAAGGCTCGGAGATGCCATCATCACGACCGAAAATTTCAATACACAAAAAGTTGATATCATGACGGAGATATTAGAGGCTAAAGCGTCCCAAACTCCGGAATTTCGTGAAGCACTAAAAAGCGAAAGCGATATTCTTTTCGTTGAAACGACATACGACAACTTCTGGGGCTCTGGACTTGACCATACGGGAACTGTTCATACTGACCAAAAGAAATGGCCCGGGGAAAATGTGCTTGGATTAATAATTGGGAAAATTGCCAAAACCGTCAGGATTGAATCAAACAGAAGTAGACCAAAAAGCAAAAAGCAAAAACGTTCAAACCAATTGGAGATTACGCGTATGTTACATGGGGTACGATCGCGTTCGTGCACCCCCAGGAAAAGAAGCCTGAGCGGACGCGAGAAGTCGCCCATGCGCATGCCTAGAGACAGTTCCTCTGAAAGTGAGGGTGAGTAAACTTTCTGATCGTGTCAATACAAATTTTGACCTAGACCTACGCCTGTTTTAAGGACTACGATATTGTTTATTGAATAAGGACTAGAAAGCATCGGTATTTTAAGACAAAAATATACATCATAATTGGTATATCTATATATGCTGTGTATGTGTATAATTATACTTAAATGCATATGATAACTTATAAATGTTTGGGTGCTTATGCACCTTCATGTATGTTTATTTGAAATATATAATTTGATCGTTTTTGTTCAAATGGATAAGTTTACAATTATATCTCTCAATGCGAGAGGACTAAATACGCTTGAAAAAAGAACAAAGGTGTATGATTGGCTTAACGAATCAGGCATAGATATAGTATTATTACAGGAAACGCATTACATAGAAAAAAACGAAGTTACTTATAATTCTAGATGGCCAGGAGAATCTTTTCATTCATATTCAGATTCTACATTTAGTAGAGGTGTGTCAATTTTATTCAAGAAAGACCTTCCTGTAGAAGTTATTAATACTCACAGGTCTATAGATGGGAGGCGCATATTGATAAATTTCAAATATGAAGGTCATATTTTTACTATTGTGAATGTATATGCTCCCAACAATGAACAACATAGAATTCACTTTTTTAATAAATTAAAAACTTTTATTAATCAACATTCTTTGAATGTAAACAATGTTATTGTTGCCGGTGATTTTAATTGTAATTATGAAAAGAAACATGACAAAAGTGTTAAGAAATTAACAGACACCATTCGCGTCTTGGAGTTAATAGATATATGGAACGATAAACACAAAGAACTAAAAGGTTTTACGTGGTGTGACTCAGAAAATAAACCTAAAAGTAGAATAGACTATGTCTTCATGAGTAATGACTTCATTTTTAAGGTTGATAAAATTTTATTAAGAAGGGTTCCAGGTACACATTCTAATGGAACTAGAATGACTGATCATAGATTGATTAAGGTGATAATTAAAGTAAATAATGAATTTAGAGGACCTGGATACTGGAAGTTAAACACCTCATATTTGAAAGATGAAAAATATAAAAAAGGTATTGAATCCATCATAAATGAAATAAAAACTAACCAGGCAGATTCTGCAATGGCAAAATGGGAATTATTCAAGCAAAGAGTGAGAGACTTTTCAATACACTATGCTAAATTTCAAAATAACAATATACGAAATAGAATTAAAAAAATAGAGACGGAAATTGAAGACATGGAGTTATTGTCTGAAACTTTTGACCAAAATAGAAAAATAGAACTAGAGACAGAATTATCTGAACTGTACGATTACAAATGTAAGGGTGCGCAAGTTCGATCAAGAGCTAAATGGATCAGTGAAGGGGAACAAAATACTAAATATTTCTTAAGTTTAGAAAATAAACATCAAACTTCAAATATAATAAGCGAACTGCGTCTGAAAGATAACAGAACTGTCTACAATAAACAAGATATTTTTCAAGAAACATGTTCATTTTATGAAGATTTATATAAAACAAAGGACATTAACAGTAATGACATTGATGCATATTTACATTCATCTGAAAACGAAATCCCCGTATTGAATAATGATGAAAAACTGATATGCGACGAATTTCCCTCTATTGAAGAGTGTAAAGATGCTGTATTGAACATGAAAATTAATAAATCCCCAGGGTCTGATGGTATGCCTTCAGAATTTTACAAATGCTTTTGGACTTCCATTTCAGATTTGTTTTATGGTAATTTAATAGAAATATTCAGTGATAAAGAGATGAGTTATTCTCAAAGACTTGCAATATTAACATTACTTTATAAAAAGGGTGACAAACATTTGTTAAAAAACTATAGACCATTAAGTCTAACTAATACTGATTATAAGATAATAGCTTTTGTTTTTGCACGAAGATTACAAAAAATAATCAGTAACTACATTGCCAAAGAACAAACAGCTTATGTAAAAGGCAGATTCATCGGAGAGAATGCAAGAATTATTTTAGATATATTTGAATATTGTGAAAATACAGACCAAGAGGGTATATTATTATTTTTGGATTTTGAAAAAGCTTTCGATTCAGTCGAATGGAATTTTTTGTTTAAAACTTTAGAAAAATTTAATTTTGGGGAAAATTTCATTTCATGGATGAATATTCTGTATACAAACCCGATATTTAGGATCAAAAACAATGGGTGGATTTCTAAAACATGTAAAATGACTCGTGGAATACGACAAGGTTGTCCGATTTCAGCAATTTTGTACCTTTTCGTAGCTGAAATCCTCTCCATAAAGCTGAAAACTAATATCAATATCAAGGGTTTTAAAAGTAAAAATATGGAAAAAGAAATAAAAAATGTACACCATGCAGATGATTTAACAATGACATTAAAAAATGTGGAATCACTTAGACATGCAATTGATACTATAAATACTTTTTGTAAATATGCGGGCTCGAAGATAAACATATTAAAAACTGAATGTATTTTACTTGGAAATTTGAAAGGCAGATTTAAATCAATATTTGATATAAACGTTGCTGAAAAACCTATTAAATGTTTAGGAATTTACATAGGACATGATAAAGAAGATTGCTATAACAAAAATTGGATGAAGATATATCATGATATATAAAAGCTTTTTGAGTCTTGGAAAAAAAGAAAATTAACAATTTTGGGGAAGAAATGTATTGTAAATACTCTGTCGATTTCAAAGCTTATATATGTTGCATCAATATTACCTATGCCGCCACAGGAATATATCAAAAAAGTAAATAAGCTTATTTTTAATTTTATATGGAATAAAACAGATAGGATAAAGAGGAACACACTGATCGGATCAATTGAAGAAGGAGGCATTGGAATCGTTGATATTGAAACAAAAATAAAGGCATTAAAAGCATCATGGATAACAAGATTAATTAAAAAAGATGGAAATGTGTATAATTTTTTAAATTCTTTTCTTAAAAACCTTAATATACAATTTGAGTATATTTTAATAACGTCAGAAACTGATATAAAAAGCTTTGATATTGTTAAAAATATTCCTATATTTTATCAAGAAGTGTTTAGTTGTTTTAATGAAAGCAAATTATTAAAACAGGATATAACATCTAATAATATATTACAACAACCCATTTGGAACAATAAAAACATAACACATAAAGGGAAAACAATCTTTCACCAAAATTGGATAAAAAGTGGAATCCTGTATGTAAAAGACCTTTTCGATGATCATGGTCAATTAAAGTCTATAACGGATGTATCTAGAATATTATTAAATAAATCAAACTGGATATGTGAATATAAAATTATACAATTTGCTTTTAAAAACATAACCTTGAAATATGATCTCTCAAATGCACCATATACGCACATTAAATCATCCAGTTATTTTATGTTCCATAATGGTTTTCACTCAATAACTGATAAAGAATGTAAATTTTATTATGAAAACTTGTTAAAACGTAAATTCCAAAAACCTTGTTATCAAAGTATGTTATCAAAGGAATTCCTAATTGAAAGTAAATCATCATGGAAAAATATTTACATAAATAAAGTTAAAGAAGAACCAGATAAGAAATTAGCAGAATTCAATTATAAATTATTAAATAACTTATTGAATAATAACTTATTCTTAAGTAAATGGAAAAAGGAAACTGGAAAACATTGTAAATATTGTAATTATGATATTGAAAACTCAAGACACCTAATTTTTGAATGTGAAAATGTAAGACCACTTTGGGAAACTTTAAGTGCTGTTTTAAAATTTGATGTACAGTGGAAACACATTGTTGTTGGTTTTTACTTAGAAAGAAACGAGAAAATAAGATGTTACAACTATATTATATCCTTTTTAGCATGCAGAATATACAAATACAAAATGCTATGTAGATTAGAATCCTTAGAAGAAACGGAAGTGAATGTTAAAATAAATATAAAAAACTACATGAAACTTATGTCATCTGTAAAATCTTATATGGGTGACAGATTAGAAAAGAAGTATCTTGAAACATTTTATGAAATGCTATAACTTGACTATATATTGTTTTGTAAACTTCATAGATGTATATTATGTATGGATACATGTACATGTTGTATTTTGTATGTTATATGTATGTATGATATATCAATTCTTTTTGCTCCGAAAAGAATTGACTCTGTAAAGGGGCTGTTGTTATGTAAATAAAAATTATACATTTAAAAAAAAAAAAAAAAAAAAAAATAAAAAAAAAAAAAAAAAAAAAAAAACAAACAGTACGTGTTCTATTGACCTACTAGATAAATATAAGTAAAAAGAAAGCTTCATGTATTATTCGAAATTGAATTTTGACATCTTGCCACATGTGTAATAATGGGTAGTTCTACTGATGGATATTAAGTTTGTATTTTTTTTCTGTGTGTACACTATTTTATTTATAAACGTCCGTCTTAAATCTGTGATATAAACGTGTATTCGGTAATGAATAAATTTATTCGGATATCTAATGTTTTACGGTTAATGACATAAAAGTACAAAATATAAAGATAAAAATAGCCTACATGGACTTGACCCTGAAATATTGAAATCATCTCCTTTATGAAGATCATAAATTTGATGGAATAGATAAAATATACATTTACTGAAATTTATTGGCTTTTTGATATTAATATTGTTTTTATGCTCCATTTCAAGAGAACAATAATTTGGATTACACTTAAGTATATCCGCATGATGAAGTATGCCATACCATTATACTTCTAGAATGTCTGCAATGTAGTTAACACAGAGGTCAGACTTTAAGTGTGTTTTTGACATATTTAATAGTTGATTACACGCAAGGCAGTAGGAACTTTGATTAAAATCGCTGTTGTTTAGTTCCGTTTACATATTCGTAGCGATCATAATAAATACATTATAATTCATAATCTCTATGTACTTCGTACTGCGTCTCTTAAAGAGGGGCTCAGTATTGACCACTGATCTGAGTTGACCCTTCCTTTGGTCGTAACACATTTAGACGATTTTCAATTGTCACATTTATCATATCATTTTGTTTTATGTTTATTGAATTACAATGTACCGACGCATTGTGTAGTATTGTTTTAGTTGACCACGGTGTCGTTACCATGATACATTCTCTGTACAATGTTCCGACGCATTGTGTAGTATTGTTTTAGTTGACCACAGTGTCGGTATCATGATATATTCTCTGTATAATGTACCAATGCATTGTGTAGTATTGTTTTAGCTGACCACGGTGTCGGTATCATGATATATTCTCTGTATAATGTACTGACGCATTGTGTAGTATTGTTTTAGTTGACCACGGTGTCGGTATCATGATATATTCTCTGTATAATGTACTGACGCATTGTGTAGTATTGTTTTAGCTGACCACGATGTCGGTATCATGATATATTCTCTGTATAATGTACCCATGCATTGTGTAGTATTGTTTTAGCTGACCACGGTGTCGGTATCATGATACATTCTCTGTACAATGTACCAACGCATTGTGTAGTATTGTTTTAGCTGACCACGGTGTCGGTATCATGATACATTCTCTGTATAATGTACCAATGCATTGTGTAGTATTGTTTTAGCTGACCACGGTGTCGGTATCATGATATATTCTCTGTACAATGTACTGACGCATTGTGTAGTATTGTTTTAGCTGACCACGGTGTCGGTATCATGATACATTCTCTGTATAATGTACCAATGCATTGTGTAGTATTGTTTTAGCTGACCACGGTGTCGGTATCATGATATATTCTCTGTACAATTTACCAACGCATTGTGTAGTATTGTTTTAGTTGACCACGGTGTCGGTATCTTGACATATTCTCTGTACAATGTACCAATGCATTGTGTAGTATTGTTTTAGGTGATTACGGTGTCGGTATCATGATACATTCTCTGTATAATGTACTGACGCATTGTGTAGTATTGTTTTAGCTGACCACGGTGTCAGTATCATGATATATTCTCTGTATAACGTACTGACGCATTGTCTAGTATTGTTTTAGTTGACCACGGTGTCGGTATCATGATATATTCTCTGTACAATGTACTGACGCATTGTCTAGTATTGTTTTAGTTGACCACGGTGTCGGTATCATGATACATTCTCTGTATAATGTACTGACGCATTGTGTAGTACTGTTTTAGCTGACCACGGTGTCGGTATCATGATACATTCTCTGTATAATGTACCAATGCATTGTGTAGTATTGTTTTAGCTGACCACGGTGTCGGTATCATGATATATTCTCTGTACAATGTACTGACGCATTGTGTAGTATTGTTTTAGCTGACCACGGTGTCGGTATCATGACATATTCTCTGTACAATGTACTGACGCATTGTGTAGTATTGTTTTAGCTGACCACGGTGTCGGTATCATGATACATTCTCTGTATAATGTACTGACGCATTGTGTAGTATTGTTTTAGCTGACCACGGTGTCGGTATCATGATATATTCTCTGTACAACGTACTGACGCATTGTCTAGTATTGTTTTAGTTGACCACGGTGTCGGTGTCATGATATATTCTCTGTACAATGTACTGACGCATTGTCTAGTATTGTTTTAGTTGACCACGGTGTCGGTATCATGATACATTCTCTGTATAATGTACTGACGCATTGTGTAGTACTGTTTTAGCTGACCACGGTGTCGGTATCATGATACATTCTCTGTAAAATGTACCAATGCATTGTGTAGTATTGTTTTAGCTGACCACGGTGTCGGTATCATGATACATTCTCTGTACAATGTACTGACGCATTGTGTAGTATTGTTTTAGCTGACCACGGTGTCGGTATCATGACATATTCTCTGTACAATGTACTGACGCATTGTGTAGTATTGTTTTAGCTGACCACGGTGTCGGTATCATGATACATTCTCTGTACAATGTACTGACGCATTGTGTAGTATTATTTTAGCTGACCACGGTGTCGGTATCATGATATATTCTCTGTACAATGTACTGACGCATTGTGTAGTACTGTTTTAGCTGACCACGGTGCCGGTATCATGATACATTCTTTGTACAATGTACTGACGCATCGTGTAGTATTATTTTAGCTGACCACGGTGTCGGTATCATGATACATTCTCTGTACAATGTACTGACGCATTGTGTAGTATTGTTTTAGGTGACCACGGTGTCGGTATCATGATACATTCTCTGTATAATGTACTGACGCATTGTGTAGTATTGTTTTAGTTGACCACGGTGTCGGTATCATGATACATTCTCTGTACAATGTACTGACGCATTGTGTAGTATTGTTTTAGCTGACCACGGTGTCGGTATCATGATATATTCTCTGTACAATGTACTGACGCATTGTGTAGTACTGTTTTAGCTGACCACGGTGTCGGTATCATAATACATTCTCTGTACAATGTACTGACGCATTGTGTAGTATTATTTTAGCTGACCACAGTGTCGGTATCATGATACATTCTCTGTACAATGTACTGACGCATTGTGTAGTATTGTTTTAGCTGACCACGGTGTCGGTATCATGATACATTCTCTGTACAATGTACTGACGCATTGTGTAGTATTGTTTTAGTTGACCACGGTGTCGGTATCATGATACATTCTCTGTACAATGTACTGACGCATTGTGTAGTATTGTTTAGCTGACGTCGCTTTCAATAAATTTCCAGTTATATTGCGACGCGGAAGTAAGAGGCAACCAACCTCTTAATGATAGTGGCACAATCCGGGAATCGAAACCGGATCGTCGGCGCCGGAAGCCAAGCGCTACCACTAGACTAAGCCTGTCTGTGTTGTTATATCCAAGGAATGCAGGTATATTTGCGACTTTTCTAACTTGAGAGGGAAAAATCCATGGAACAAATATTCCTGAATGTAAAAATACGACAGATAACTGTATAATATGTGACTGTAGCATGAATAGCTAAGTATTGCATTGAACATTCGTTGACAATTGCTGAATATAGAAGAAGGCGACATTGAATAGGTTCTGATTAGTGTAATAGAAATGGGGACAACAAGGACGTTAATGATGCACTGCTTTCTGGTCACTTCAGTAACTATATAGACAACTCTAACAAGGCATTTATAACCACTCCCATATCTTACTATCACTGTACTGGCAACTATACCAAAACGTTCATAACCACTGCCACATCTCACTCTCAGTAACTGTACTGGTAACTGAATACCGAAACGTTCATAGCCACCGCTATATCTCACTCTCAGTAATACTATACACTATGCCATGCCATTCATAAATACTGCCATATCTCACTCTCAGTGTTAATACAGGCGACTATGCCATGGCATTCAACACAACTGCAATATCCTACTCTCGGTGATAATACAGATGACTATGCCAAGACATTAATAACCACTGCCACAATCCACTCTTAATAGTAAAACTGACAACTATGCCGGGGCATTCATAACCACTGCCATCTCTGTCTGTCTGTCTGTCTGTCTCTCTCTCTCTCTCTCTCTCTCTCTCTCTCTCTCTCTCTCAGTAATAATACAGGCGACTATGTCAAGACATTCATAACCACTGTCATATCTATCTCAGTAATAATATAGGAGACTATACCAAGAGATTCACAATCACTGCAATATCTCAATCTATGTGATGGTACAGACGACCATGCCAATATCTCAATCTATGTGATGGTACAGACGACCATGCCAATATCTCAATCTATGTGATGGTACAGACGACCATGCCAAGACATCCATAACCAATGCAATATTACATTGTCAGTAAGCCAAGACTTTCATAATCACTACTGCATTTTACCCTCAATACTGATACAGGCGACTATGCCAAGACTTTCATGATCACTGCTGCATCAGTAATGATACAGGCGACTATGCCAAGACTTTACGCTGACACAAATAACCCTAGAGCTAGTACGCTGACACAAATGACCCCAGAGCTAGTACGCCGACAAAACTGACCTCTGAGCTAGTACGCTGACACAAATGACCCCAGAGCTAGTACGCTGACACAAATGACCCCAGAGCTAGTACGCTGACACAAATGACCACAGAGCTAGTAAGCTGACACAAATGACCACAGAGCTAGTACGCTGACACAAATGACCCCAGAGCTAGTACGCTAACACAAATGACCCCAGAGCTAGTACGCTGACACAAAAGACCCCAGAGCTAGTACGCTGACACAAATGACCTCAAAGCTAGAACGCTAACACAAATGACCCCAGAGCTAGTACGCTAACACAAAAGACCCCAGAGCTAGTACGCCGACACAAATGGCCCCAAAGCAAGTACGCTGACATAAATGACCCCAGAGCTAGTACGCTGACACAAATGACCCCAGAGCTAGTACGCTGACACAAATGACCCCAGAGCTAGTATGCTGACACAAATGACCACAGAGATAGTACGCTGACACAAATGACCACAGAGCTTGTACGCTGACACAAATGACCCCAGAGCTAGTACGCTGACACAAATGACCCCAGAAGTAGTACGCTGACACAAATGACCTCAAAGCTAGTATGCCGACACAAATGACCCCAGAGCTAGTACGCTGACACAAATGACCCCAGAGCTAGTACGCTGACACAAATGACCCCAGAGCTAGTACGCTGACACAAATGACTCCACCAGAGGTTTTACCGCGGACACAAGAGCCACTACGCTGTCACCTAATTGTAACGTGTAGTGACGACAGGGCTCGATATAAAGGTCTGAATCCAATCGCATTTGGCAGTTCTAGTCTGATGTCTCACAAATCTAAGCCGTCACACTAACAATATACCAGAGTGGAAATCATGGGTTCCATGAAAATAGAGATAAGTCAGGTTCAAGAAAGACAAAGCATTTCCCGCTTGATGAGGTGCAAGGAGGAGAAAGTATTTCCCGCTTGGTCAGGTGCCAGGAAGAGAAAGCATTTCCTGTTTGATCAGGTGCCAGGAAGAGAAAGCATTTCCTGCTTGGTCAGGTGCCAGGAAGAGAAAGCATTTCCTGTTTGATCAAGTACAAGAAAGAAAAAGCATTTCCCGCATGGAGAGGTGCAGGGAAGAGAAAGTATTTTCTGCTTGGTCAGGTGCAAGGAAGAGAAAGCATTTTCTGCTTGGTCAGGTGTAAGGAAAAGAAAGCATTTTCTGCTTGGTCAGGTGTAAGGAAGAGAAAGCATTTTCTGCTTGGTCAGGTACAAGGAAGAGAAAGCATATTATGCTTGATCAGGGGCATGTAAAAGAATGCACTTCCTGCTTGGTCAGGTACAAGGAAGAGAAAGCATTTCCTGCTTGGTTGGCCACATCCTCGAGAACCGTCCAAACATACAGATGAGATCAACACACTGTAGAAAATGATATTTACAAATGTACACAAAGGATCAACACATTGTAAAGAGTGACATAATGGGACTTACACAACAACAGGACAGTGGTATAATGACACTTTAGTCGCGCCCTCTACGGGGAGTTTATAAGGAAGTGTTGTACAGAGGTTACTGTACTATTATTGCACATTGCGGCATGTCCCTTAGTGTGGAATAAACGTATTATCGGCACCACTAGTAATCCTAAATACATTTAATAACCCCCCCAAACGACATTTGGGGATATACAGGAATCACCCTGTACGTCTGTCCGGTTAAGAAGCTTAACAAAGTAAGTTTCTCAAAATGTATAAGTGGGATATCCATTACACCTATACCAGTGGTGTATTTGGAATAAATTATTGCATGTTCCAACCTGTATTGCCGCGGGGATATTTTCCCGTAAGGACAGCTCTAATTTCAATGGTCGTAAACATTTCTGGGGACCCATATGTTTTGAAGATTCATTATTCTAAATATCAGCGTTTTCTGAAACAAATGCATAGTTATTATTGGAACTGGTATCGTATGATGAGGAAATGTCAATTATCGTATCCTGTCGGGTTCACACAGAGGCTAATGTATAGAACTACAGACAAATCAGGATATGACGTCAATGAATATCGAAAATATCACGCTTTGTGGAAATCACACACCTCTCTCTGACAGAGCTCTTCTTTATTTTTATCCACTTATCAATGTTTAAAAAGTAGAACATGTAACAAGGGGTTTGGTCTTTTTGTTTGGTTTGGATGAATAAATAATAAGTATAGTCCGGCTACGGTCTGTCGGGAATTCATGAGGTTTTTTACAATGGTTCTGTCAATTAGTCTTCCACTTACTTCCTTATAAATAAAATACGATCCATAACACACACATTACACACACACACACACACACACACACATATATATATATATTTATATATATATATATATATATATATATATATATATATATATATATATATATATATATATATATATATATATATATATATATATATATATATATATATATATATATATATATATATATATATATATATATATATATATATATATACATTTGTATCACAATAACATAACTCATAATACACTGACATCCTCTTGTATGCATTGATGCATTGCACATATCAAAGAACTTACAATACATCATCTTGTTTTGTTAAATACATTCTATCTGTCTATGAATAAACACAATTGAAGGTATAATGCCAAACATAGATAAAAGTAAAATAAAATAGGCAATTAGGATCCTTTGGAATAAATAGAGGTAGAATTAGAGATATTAGGACTTATATTGAGACTTCTCATCCCCTGTTACCACGGAAGACTAGACATCATCTGCCGACCAGGTACATTCACCATGATACCACAGGAGAGATCACAGTTACCACGGAAGACTAGACATCATCTGCCGACCAGGTACATTCGCCATGATACCACAGGAGAGATCACAGTCACCACGGAAGACTAGACATCATCTGCCGACCAGTTACATTCGCCATGATACCACAGCAGAGATCACAGTTACCACGGAAGACTAGACATCATCTGCCGACCAGTTACATTCGCCATGATACCACAGGAGAGATCAAAATTACCACGGAAGACTAGACATCATCTGCCGACCGGTTACATTCGCCACGATACCACAGGAGAGATCAAAGTTACCACGGAAGACAAAACATCATCTGCCGACCAGGTACATTCGCCACGATACCACAGGAGAGATCACAGTCACCTCGGAAGACTAGACATCATCTGCCGACCAGGTACATTCGCCATGATACCACAGGAGAGATCACAGTCACCTCGGAAGACTAGACATCATCTGCCGACCAGTTACATTCGCCACGATACCACAGGAGAGATCACAGTCACCACGGAAGACTAGACATCATCTGCCGACCGGTTACATTCGCCATGATACCACAGGAGAGATCAGAGTTAACACGGAAGACTAGACATCATCTGCCGACCAGTTACATTCACCATGATACCACAGGAGAGATCACAGTTACCTCGGAAGACTAGACATCATCTGCCGACCAGTTACATTCGCCACGATACCACAGGAGAGATCACAGTCACCACGGAAGATTAGACATCATCTGCCGACCGGTTACATTCACCATGATACCACAGGAGAGATCACAGTTACCACGGAAGACTAGACATCATCTGCCGACCAGTTACATTCACCATGATACCACAGGAGAGATCACAGTTACCACGGAAGACTAGACATCATCTGCCGACCAGTTACATTCGCCACGATACCACAGGAGAGATCACAGTCACCACGGAAGACTAGACATCATCTGCCGACCAGGTACATTCACCATGATACCACAGGAGAGATCACAGTCACCATGGAAGACTAAACATCATCTGCCGACCAGTTACATTCACCATGATACCACAGGAGAGATCACAGTCACCACGGAAGACTAGACATCATCTGCCGACCAGTTACATTCACCATGATACCACAGGAGAGATCACAGTTACCACGGAAGACTAGACATCATCTGCCGACCAGTTACATTCGCCATGATACCACAGGAGAGATCACAGTCACCACGGAAGACTAGACATCATCTGCCGACCAGTTACATTCGCCATGATACCACAGGAGAGATCACAGTTACCACGGAAGATTAGACATCATCTGCCGACCAGTTACATTCGCCATGATACCACAGGAGAGATCACAGTCACCTCGGAAGACTAGACATCATCTGCCGACCAGTTACATTCGCCATGATACCACAGCAGAGATCACAGTTACCACGGAAGACTAGACATCATCTGCCGACCAGTTACATTCGCCATGATACCACAGGAGAGATCACAGTCACCACGGAAGACTAGACATCATCTGCCGACCAGTTACATTCGCCATGATACCACAGGAGAGATCACAGTTACCACGGAAGACTAGACATCATCTGCCGACCAGTTACATTCGCCATGATACCACAGGAGAGATCACAGTCACCTCGGAAGACTAGACATCATTTGCCGACCGGTTACATTCACCATGATACCACAGGAGAGATCACAGTTACCACGGAAGACTAGACATCATCTGCCGACCAGGTACATTCGCCATGATACCACAGGAGAGATCACAGTCACCACGGAAGACTAGACATCATCTGCCGACCAGTTACATTCGCCATGATACCACAGGAGAGATCACAGTCACCACGGAAGACTAGACATCATCTGCCGACCGGTTACATTCGCCATGATACCACAGGAGAGATCACAGTTAACACGGAAGACTAGACATCATCTGCCGACCAGTAACATTCACCCTGATACCACAGGAGAGATCACAGTTACCACGGAAGACTAGACATCATCTGCCGACCAGTTACATTCGCCACGATACCACAGGAGAGATCACAGTCACCTCGGAAGACTAGACATCATCTGCCGACCAGTTACATTCGCCATGATACCACAGCAGAGATCACAGTTACCACGGAAGACTAGACATCATCTGCCGACCAGTTACATTCGCCATGATACCACAGGAGAGATCACAGTCACCACGGAAGACTGTCACCACGGAAGACTAGACATCATCTGCCGACCGGTTACATTCGCCATGATACCACAGGAGAGATCAGAGTTAACACGGAAGACTAGACATCATCTGCCGACCAGTTACATTCACCATGATACCACAGGAGAGATCACAGTTACCACGGAAGACTAGACATCATCTGCCGACCAGTTACATTCGCCACGATACCACAGGAGAGATCACAGTCACCACGGAAGATTAGACATCATCTGCCGACCGGTTACATTCACCATGATACCACAGGAGAGATCACAGTTACCACGGAAGACTAGACATCATCTGCCGACCAGTTACATTCACCATGATACCACAGGAGAGATCACAGTTACCACGGAAGACTAGACATCATCTGCCGACCAGTTACATTCGCCACGATACCACAGGAGAGATCACAGTCACCACGGAAGATTAGACATCATCTGCCGACCAGTTACATTCGCCATGATACCACAGGAGAGATCACAGTTACCACGGAAGACTAGACATCATCTGCCGACCAGTTACATTCGCCATGATACCACAGGAGAGATCACAGTCACCACGGAAGACTAGACATCATCTGCCGACCAGTTACATTCGCCATGATACCACAGCAGAGATCACAGTTACCACGGAAGACTAGACATCATCTGCCGACCAGTTACATTCGCCATGATACCACAGGAGAGATCACAGTCACCACGGAAGACTAGACATCATCTGCCGACCGGTTACATTCGCCATGATACCACAGGAGAGATCACAGTTACCACGGAAGACTAGACATCATCTGCCGACCAGTTACATTCGCCATGATACCACAGGAGAGATCACAGTCACCACGGAAGACTAGACATCATCTGCTGACCGGTTACATTCACCATGATACCACAGGAGAGATCACAGTTACCACGGAAGACTAGACATCATCTGCCGACCAGGTACATTCGCCATGATACCACAGGAGAGATCACAGTCACCACGGAAGACTAGACATCATCTGCCGACCGGTTACATTCGCCACGATACCACAGGAGAGATCACAGTTACCACGGAAGACTAGACATCATCTGCCGACCAGTTACATTCGCCATGATACCACAGGAGAGATCACAGTCACCACGGAAGACTAGACATCATCTGCCGACCAGTTACATTCGCCACGATACCACAGGAGAGATCACAGTTACCACGGAAGACTAGACATCATCTGCCGACCAGTTACATTCGCCATGATACCACAGGAGAGATCACAGTCACCACGGAAGACTAGACATCATCTGCCGACCGGTTACATTCGCCATGATACCACAGGAGAGATCACAGTTACCACAGAAGACTAGACATCATCTGCCGACCAGTTATATTCGCCATGATACCACAGGAGAGATCACAGTCACCACGGAAGACTAGACATCATCTGCCGACCGGTTACATTCGCCATGATACCACAGGAGAGATCACAGTTACCACGGAAGACTAGACATCATCTGCCGACCGGTTACATTCACCATGATACCACAGGAGAGATCACAGTCACCACGGAAGACTAGACATCATCTGCCGACCGGTTACATTCACCATGATACCACAGGAGAGATCACAGTCACCACGGAAGACTAGACATCATCTGCCGACCAGTTACATTCGCCATGATACCACAGGAGAGATCACAGTCACCACGGAAGACTAGACATCATCTGCCGACCGGTTACATTCGCCAGGATACCACAGGAGAGATCACAGTCACCACGGAAGACTAGACATCATCTGCCGACCAGTTACATTCGCCACGATACCACAGGAGAGATCACAGTTACCACGGAAGACTAGACATCATCTGCCGACCAGGTACATTCGCCATGATACCACAGGAGAGATCACAGTCACCACGGAAGACTAGACATCATCTGCCGACCGGTTACATTCGCCACGATACCACAGGAGAGATCACAGTTACCACGGAAGACTAGACATCATCTGCCGACCAGTTACATTCGCCATGATACCACAGCAGAGATCACAGTCACCACGGAAGACTAGACATCATCTGCCGACCAGTTACATTCGCCACGATACCACAGGAGAGATCACAGTTACCACGGAAGACTAGACATCATCTGCCGACCAGGTACATTCGCCATGATACCACAGGAGAGATCACAGTCACCACGGAAGACTAGACATCATCTGCCGACCGGTTACATTCACCATGATACCACAGGAGAGATCACAGTTACCACGGAAGACTAGACATCATCTGCCGACCAGTTACATTCACCATGATACCACAGGAGAGATCACAGTTACCACGGAAGACTAGACATCATCTGCCGACCAGTTACATTCGCCACGATACCACAGGAGAGATCACAGTCACCACGGAAGATTAGACATCATCTGCCGACCAGTTACATTCGCCATGATACCACAGGAGAGATCACAGTTACCACGGAAGACTAGACATCATCTGCCGACCAGGTACATTCGCCATGATACCACAGGAGAGATCACAGTCATCTCGGAAGACTAGACATCATCTGCCGACCAGTTACATTCGCCATGATACCACAGCAGAGATCACAGTTACCACGGAAGACTAGACATCATCTGCCGACCAGTTACATTCGCCATGATACCACAGGAGAGATCACAGTCACCACGGAAGACTAGACATCATCTGCCGACCGGTTACATTCGCCATGATACCACAGGAGAGATCACAGTTACCACGGAAGACTAGACATCATCTGCCGACCAGTTACATTCGCCATGATACCACAGGAGAGATCACAGTCACTTCGGAAGACTAGACATCATCTGCTGACCGGTTACATTCACCATGATACCACAGGAGAGATCACAGTTACCACGGAAGACTAGACATCATCTGCCGACCAGGTACATTCGCCATGATACCACAGGAGAGATCACAGTCACCACGGAAGACTAGACATCATCTGCCGACCGGTTACATTCGCCACGATACCACAGGAGAGATCACAGTTACCACGGAAGACTAGACATCATCTGCCGACCAGTTACATTCGCCATGATACCACAGGAGAGATCACAGTCACCACGGAAGACTAGACATCATCTGCCGACCAGTTACATTCGCCACGATACCACAGGAGAGATCACAGTTACCACGGAAGACTAGACATCATCTGCCGACCAGGTACATTCGCCATGATACCACAGGAGAGATCACAGTCACCACGGAAGACTAGACATCATCTGCCGACCGGTTACATTCGCCATGATACCACAGGAGAGATCACAGTTACCACAGAAGACTAGACATCATCTGCCGACCAGTTATATTCGCCATGATACCACAGGAGAGATCACAGTCACCACGGAAGACTAGACATCATCTGCCGACCGGTTACATTCGCCATGATACCACAGGAGAGATCACAGTTACCACGGAAGACTAGACATCATCTGCCGACCGGTTACATTCACCATGATACCACAGGAGAGATCACAGTCACCACGGAAGACTAGACATCATCTGCCGACCGGTTACATTCACCATGATACCACAGGAGAGATCACAGTCACCACGGAAGACTAGACATCATCTGCCGACCAGTTACATTCGCCATGATACCACAGGAGAGATCACAGTCACCACGGAAGACTAGACATCATCTGCCGACCGGTTACATTCGCCAGGATACCACAGGAGAGATCACAGTCACCACGGAAGACTAGACATCATCTGCCGACCAGTTACATTCGCCACGATACCACAGGAGAGATCACAGTTACCACGGAAGACTAGACATCATCTGCCGACCAGGTACATTCGCCATGATACCACAGGAGAGATCACAGTCACCACGGAAGACTAGACATCATCTGCCGACCGGTTACATTCGCCACGATACCACAGGAGAGATCACAGTTACCACGGAAGACTAGACATCATCTGCCGACCAGTTACATTCGCCATGATACCACAGCAGAGATCACAGTCACCACGGAAGACTAGACATCATCTGCCGACCAGTTACATTCGCCACGATACCACAGGAGAGATCACAGTTACCACGGAAGACTAGACATCATCTGCCGACCAGGTACATTCGCCATGATACCACAGGAGAGATCACAGTCACCACGGAAGACTAGACATCATCTGCCGACCGGTTACATTCGCCATGATACCACAGGAGAGATCACAGTTACCACAGAAGACTAGACATCATCTGCCGACCAGTTATATTCGCCATGATACCACAGGAGAGATCACAGTCACCACGGAAGACTAGACATCATCTGCCGACCGGTTACATTCGCCATGATACCACAGGAGAGATCACAGTTACCACGGAAGACTAGACATCATCTGCCGACCGGTTACATTCACCATGATACCACAGGAGAGATCACAGTCACCACGGAAGACTAGACATCATCTGCCGACCGGTTACATTCACCATGATACCACAGGAGAGATCACAGTCACCACGGAAGACTAGACATCATCTGCGGACCAGTTACATTCGCCATGATACCACAGGAGAGATCACAGTCACCACGGAAGACTAGACATCATCTGCCGACCGGTTACATTCGCCAGGATACCACAGGAGAGATCACAGTCACCACGGAAGACTAGACATCATCTGCCGACCAGTTACATTCGCCACGATACCACAGGAGAGATCACAGTTACCACGGAAGACTAGACATCATCTGCCGACCAGGTACATTCGCCATGATACCACAGGAGAGATCACAGTCACCACGGAAGACTAGACATCATCTGCCGACCGGTTACATTCGCCAGGATACCACAGGAGAGATCACAGTTACCACAGAAGACTAGACATCATCTGCCGACCAGTTATATTCGCCATGATACCACAGGAGAGATCACAGTCACCACGGAAGACTAGACATCATCTGCCGACCGGTTACATTCGCCATGATACCACAGGAGAGATCACAGTTACCACGGAAGACTAGACATCATCTGCCGACCGGTTACATTCACCATGATACCACAGGAGAGATCACAGTCACCACGGAAGACTAGACATCATCTGCCGACCGGTTACATTCACCATGATACCACAGGAGAGATCACAGTCACCACGGAAGACTAGACATCATCTGCCGACCAGTTACATTCGCCATGATACCACAGGAGAGATCACAGTCACCACGGAAGACTAGACATCATCTGCCGACCGGTTACATTCGCCAGGATACCACAGGAGAGATCACAGTCACCACGGAAGACTAGACATCATCTGCCGACAGGTTACATTCGCCATGATACCACAGGAGAGATCACAGTTACCTCGGAAGACTAGACATCATCTGCCGACCGGTTACATTCGCCATGATACCACAGGAGAGATCACAGTCACCACGGAAGACTAGACATCATCTGCCGACCGGTTACATTCGCCATGATACCACAGGAGAGATCACAGTCACCACGGAAGACTAGACATCATCTGCCGACCGGTTACATTCGCCATGATACCACAGGAGAGATCACAGTCACCACGGAAGACTAGACATCATCTGCCGACCGGTTACATTCGCCATGATACCACAGGAGAGATCACAGTCACCACGGAAGACTAGACATCATCTGCCGACCGGTTACATTCGCCATGATACCACAGGAGAGATCACAGTCACCACGGAAGACTAGACATCATCTGCCGACCGGTTACATTCGCCATGATACCACAGGAGAGATCACAGTCACCACGGAAGACTAGACATCATCTGCCGACCAGGTACATTCGCCATGATACCACAGGAGAGATCACAGTCACCACGGAAGACTAGACATCATCTGCCGACCGGTTATATTCGCCATGATACCACAGGAGAGATCACAGTTACCACGGAAGACTAGACATCATCTGCCGACCAGTTACATTCGCCATGATACCACAGGAGAGATCACAGTCACCACGGAAGACTAGACATCATCTGCCGACCAGTTACATTCGCCATGATACCACAGGAGAGATCACAGTTACCACGGAAGACTAGACATCATCTGCCGACCGGTTACATTCGCCATGATACCACAGCAGAGATCACAGTTACCACGGAAGACTAGACATCATCTGCCGACCAGGTACATTCACCATGATACCACAGGAGAGATCACAGTTATCATGGTGGTGTAAGTATCCTCTGTCGACCGGATACGCCCACTGATACCAAAAGAGACCGGGTATCATGGTGGTGTACGTATCCTCTGTCGACCGGATACGCCCAATGATACCACAGGAGAGACCATGTATCATGGTGGTGTAAGTATCCTCTGTCGACCGGATACGCCCGGCGTGATACCAGAGGAGAAACCAGGTATCATGGTGGTGTAAGCATTCTCTGTCAGTCAGGTACGCCCGGCGTGGTACCACATGAGAAACGGGGTATCATGGAGGAGTATGCATCCTGTATCGACCTGATAGGCCCGCTGCGATACCACAGGAAAGACCTGGTTCCAAGGAGATGTTAGCATTCTATGTCCTACCGATACGCGCGCCGTGATACCACATAAGGGACCAGGTAACATGAAGGTGTAAGCATTCTCTGTCGACCGAATACGCCCGTCATGATACCACATGAGGGGCCAGGTATTATGGTGTAAGCATCATCTGTCGACAGGATATGTCCGCCGTGATACCACAGGAGAAACCAGTATCATGGATGAGTAGGCATCCTCTGTCGACCGGCTACCCCCACCGGCATTTATTACGTTGATGAAGTATGGTGGCAGTACAGACATTTATGTCACACTATATTCTTTCTCCCTCTTTCATTGTAATATCCATTAAAGGAGATTTTATATTTAGACTTACATAGATTTAAACTTTACGAAGAAGTGAAAACTAATATATCTACTATTGATGTTATATATAATATAGGTTATACACTGTTATGTCATTTTCTTGACGAATTATGTCAGTTTTAAATAGAATTTCGTATACTGATCAATCGTTTAATTGCATACTTAATGATATTGCTAAAGTCCTTAATTTGACTGAAGTCATTTGAAAAAAAAATCTTTATGGCAAGTGGGCCATTAATGACATTTCATTATTGATTTATTTGAATTCTTCTATTCGAAATGCCCGAATAGAACCTCAGTGTTACACGTTTACTTCGTTATATTTCCGTTTATGGTAAATCGTGTAATTTTATTTACTTGGGGTAATTGGGGACCCTAAAAGATATGAGATATTTAAATACATGTATATAAAAGTGTAGCAGGTTAAAAGCCGGGTCACGTTTACCTAAAATCTACTTTTATAATTGGTATCCAACAATTGTAAATCGTGGTTCATATTGTTGAAATGAACAGAGCTCGATATAGCTATTGGTGTTATAACCCCAAAATTTAAACTAAAACTTTACAGTAAACTTTATATTGATTAAAAGTTATCTAAACAGTTGACCCTACGGGTCCATTTCACCAAAATAAATTTATCAGTATCAAATTCAACAATACATTAAAAGAAGAACTTTTTTTCGGGGTGGGTGACCGACTTTCTGTTTCTGATAGCGGGTATATTAGTATGAAGCGTTTATCCCTATGAACGGTGCTTTCATTTTCGAGTATCCAGGTTACGATTTGTCCTACGTTCATTCTTATGTGTCCCATAACATTATATACATTCAGTCGGGTACATAATGTAGACTTCATATCAAGTTGCCCCTTAACTGTTAACTTTTGTTTCCGATTGCCCTTTCTATACCTTAGATCTGTTTTATCGTGCGTTCACCTTATCGTTAGGCGTATTTTTCAGACAAATGACAGAGATCACAGATTAGATAGTTAAATGTGTTGGAGCTACGGACGCATGTAAAGGGGGAGAACTCTCGACGTCTTCGATCTAACCCTGGAACTGTGTAAAGACCTTAACAATCTATCTAAATGAGTTCAGTTTCTAATAACAATGAAAAACAATCTCTCGAAGTAAAACCTGCAGGTGTATACATTTTTGTCACCTGGCTGGAAATCAATAAAGTAATTCCGAATATATAACACATTAACACGCACTATACATCTTTACTGTTTATCGGTTTCCACCTCGCCAGTCTTGCTTAAAGTAATGACATTGACCTTGAAAATAAGACCTAATGCTTCATTATTTTAAACTCCATAATCTGCCTGATGGTAACCTTACAGGAGTAGAAAGCAATTTAATATCTATGATGTGGCACTTACCTCTCCATTAAGAGAACTGTAAACGCGATTTAAAGTCAACATTAAAGAAGTAAGTCATAAATGAAAATGCATTTCTCTATTTTAAGAGCAATGATAATCCATGACTGAATTCTTCGAAAGTATATGATTTTTACAAATTATACTAGATGTGATAAAATGATGATAAATGTGTAATAATAGTAAAATTCAACTATTTAACTTTCAAATAAGAGGCATCGTTAAAAGACGTTTATGTATTAAGAATATAAAAAAAATTTCACATTCTGATGGCTTTGACCCCTACAGATTACATACAGAGTCACATTCTGATGGCTTTGTCCACTACAGATGACATACAGAGTCACATTCTGACGGCTTTGTCCCCTACAGATGGCATAAAGAGTCACATCCTGATGGCTTTGTCCCCTACAGATGACATACAGTCACATTCTGATGGCTTTGTCCCCTACAGATAACATACAGAGTCACATTCTGACGGCTTTGTCCACTATAGATGACATACAGAGTCACATTTTCATGGCTTTGTCCCCTACAGATGATATACAGAGTCACATTCTGATGGCTTTGTCCCCTACAGATGACATACAGAGTCACATTCTGATGGCTTTGTCCCCTACAGATGACATACAGAGTCACATTCTGATGGCGTTGTCCCCTACAGATGTCATACAGAGTCACATTCTGACTGCTTTGTCCCCTACAGATGACATACAGAGTCACATCCTGACGGCTTTGTCCCCTACAGATGACATACAGAGTCACATTCTGACGGCTTTGTCCCCTACAGATGACATACAGAGTCACATTCTGATGGCTTTGTCCCCTACAGATGACATACAGAGTCACATTCTGATGGCTTTGTCCCTTCCAGATGACATACAGAGTCACATTCTGATGGCTTTGTCCCCTACAGATGACATACAGAGTCACATTCTGATGGCTTTGTCCCCTACAGATGACATACAGAGTCACATTCTGATGGCTTTGTCCCCTACAGATGACATACAGAGTCACATTCTGATGCCTTTGTCCCCTACAGATGATATACAGATCTAGAGTCACATTCTGACGGCTTTGTCCCCTACAGATGACATACAGAGTCACATTCTGACGGCTTTGTCCCCTACAGATGACATACAAAGTCACATTCTGATGGCTTTGTCCCCTACAGATGACATACAGAGTCACATCCTGACGGCTTTGTCCCCTACAGATGACATACAGAGTCACATCCTGACGGCTTTGTCCCCTACAGATGACATAGAGAGTCACATTCTGATGGCTTTGTCCCCTACAGAAGACATAGAGAGTCACATTCTGACGGCTTTGTCCCCTACAGATGACATACAGAGTCACATTCTGACGGCTTTGTCCCCTACAGATGACATACAAAGTCACATTCTGATGGCTTTGACCCCTACAAATAACATACAGAGTCACATCCTGACGGCTTTGTCCCCTACAGATGACATACAGAGTCACATCCTGACGGATTTGTCCCCTACAGATGACATACAGAGTCACATTCTGATGGCTTTGTCCCTTACAGATGACATGCAGTCACATTCAGTCATTCTGATGGCTTTGTCCCCTACAGATGACATACAGAGTCACATTCTGATGGCTTTGTCCCCTACAGATGACATACAGAGTCACATTCTGATGGCTTTGTCCCCTACAGATGACATACAGAGTCACATTCTGATGGCTTTGTCCCCTACAGGTGACATACAGAGTCACATTCTGATGGCTTTGTCCCCTACAGATGACATACAGTCACATTCTGACGGCGTTGTCCCCTGCAGATGACACACAGAGTCACATTCTGATGGCTTTGTCCCCTTCAGATTACATACAGAGTCACATTCTGATGGCTTTGTCCCCTACAGATGACATACAGAGTCACATCCTGACGGCTTTGTCCCCTACAGATGACATACAGAGTCACATTCTGACGGCTTTGTCCCCTACAGATGACATACAGTCACATTCTGATGGCTTTTCCCCTACAGATGACATACAGTCACATTCTGACGGCTTTGTCCCCTACAGATGACATACAGAGTCACATTCTGATGGCTTTGTCCCCTACAGATGACATACAGAGTCATATTCTGATGGCTTTGTCCCCTACAGATGACATACAGAGTCATATTCTGATGGCTTTGTCCCCTACAGATGACATACAGAGTCACATTCTGATGACTTTGTCCCCTACAGATTACATACAGAGTCACATTCTGACGGCGTTGTCCCCTACAGATTACATACAGAGTCACATTCTGATGGCTTTGTCCCCTACAGATGACATACAGAGTCAAATTCTGATGGCTTTGTCCCCTACAGATGATATACAGA
Source organism: Pteria penguin (assembly GCA_035048485.1). NCBI lineage: Eukaryota > Metazoa > Mollusca > Bivalvia > Pterioida > Pteriidae > Pteria > Pteria penguin. Next base: position 2,709,323 of record CM068591.1, on the reverse strand, counting down.
GTCACATTCTGATGGCTTTGTCCCCTACAGATGACATACAGAGTCACATTTTGATGGCTTTGTCCCTACAGATGACATACAGAGTCACATTCTGATGGCTTTGTCCCCTACAGATGACATACAGAGTCACATTCTGATGGCTTTGTCCTCTACAGATGACATACAGAGTCACATTCTGACGGCTTTGTCCCCTACAGATGACATACAGAGTCACATTCTGACGGCGTTGTCCCCTACAGATGACACACAGAGTCACATTCTGATGGCTTTGTCCCCTTCAGATTACATACAGAGTCACATTCTGATGGCTTTGTCCCTTACAGATGACATACAGAGTCACATCCTGACGGCTTTCTCCCCTACAGATGACATACAGAGTCACATTCTGATGGCTTTGTCCCCTACAGATGACATACAGTCACATTCTGATGGCTTTTTCCCCTACAGATGACATACAGTCACATTCTGACGGCTTTGTCCCCTACAGATGACATACAGAGTCACATTCTGACGGCTTTTCCCCTACAGATGACATACAGTCACATTCTGACGGCTTTGTCCCCTACAGATGACATACAGAGTCACATTCTGATGGCTTTGTCCCCTACAGATGACATACAGAGTCATATTCTGATGGCTTTGTCCCCTACAGATGACATACAGAGTCATATTCTGATGGCTTTGTCCCCTACAGATGACATACAGAGTCACATTCTGATGACTTTGTCCCCTACAGATTACATACAGAGTCACATTCTGACGGCGTTGTCCCCTACAGATTACATACAGAGTCACATTCTGATGGCTTTGTCCCCTACAGATGACATACAGAGTCAAATTCTGATGGCTTTGTCCCCTACAGATGATATACAGAGTCACATTCTGATGGCTTTGTCCCCTACAGATGACATACAGAGTCACATTTTGATGGCTTTGTCCCCTACAGATGACATACAGAGTCACATTCTGATGGCTTTGTCCCCTACAGATGACATACAGAGTCACATTCTGATGGCTTTGTCCTCTACAGATGACATACAGAGTCACATTCTGACGGCTTTGTCCCCTACAGATGACATACAGAGTCACATTCTGACGGCGTTGTCCCCTACAGATGACACACAGAGTCACATTCTGATGGCTTTGTCCCCTTCAGATTACATACAGAGTCACATTCTGATGGCTTTGTCCCTTACAGATGACATACAGAGTCACATCCTGACGGCTTTCTCCCCTACAGATGACATACAGAGTCACATTCTGATGGCTTTGTCCGCTACAGATGACATACAGTCACATTCTGATGGCTTTTTCCCCTACAGATGACATACAGTCACATTCTGACGGCTTTGTCCCCTACAGATGACATACAGAGTCACATTCTGATGGCATTGTGCACTACCTATGTCTTACAGAGTTTTTTTCTGATGTCATTGTCCCCTACAGATGACATACAGAGTCATATTCTGATGGCTTTGTCCCCTACAGATGACATACAGAGTCACATTCTGATGGCTTTGTCCCCTACAGATGACATACAGAGTCACATTCTGATGGCTTTGTCCCCTACAGATGACATACAGAGTCACACTCTGAAGGCTTTGTCCCCTACAGATGACATACAGAGTCACATTCTGATGGCTTTGTCCCCTACAGATTACATACAGAGTCACATTCTGATGGCTTTGTCCCCTACAGATTACATACAGAGTCACATTCTGATGGCTTTGTCCCCTACAGATGACATACAGAGTCACATTCTGACGGCGTTGTCCCCTACAGATTACATACAGAGTCACATCCTGACGGCTTTGTCCCCTACAGATGACATACAGAGTCACATTCTGACGGCGTTGTCCCCTACAGATTACATACAGTCACATTCTGATGGCTTTGTCCCCTACAGGTTACATACAGTCACATTCTGATGGCTTTGTCCCCTACAGATGACATACAGTCACATTCTGACGGCTTTGTCCCCTACAGATGACATACAGTCACATTCTGATGTCTTTGTCCCCTACAGATGACATACAGAGTCACATTCTGATGGTTTTGATCCCTACAGATGACATACAGAGTCACATTCTGACGGCGTTGTCCCCTACAGATTACATACAGAGTCACATTCTGATGGTTTTGTCCCCTACAGATGACATATAGTCACATTCTGATGGCTTTGTCCCCTACAGATGACATACAGAGTCACATTCTGACGGCGTTGTCCCCTACAGATTACATACAGTCACATTCTGATGGCTTTGTCCCCTACAGATTACATACAGTCACATTCTGATGGCTTTCTCCCCTACAGATTACATACAGTCACATTCTGATGGCTTTGTCCCCTACAGATGACATACAGTCACATTCTGACGGCTTTATCCCTACAGATGACATACAGTCACATTCTGATGGCTTTGTCCCCTACAGATGACATACAGAGTCACATTCTGATGGCTTTGATCCCTACAGATGACATACAGAGTCACATTCTGACGGCGTTGTCCCCTACAGATTACATACAGAGTCACATTCTGATGGCTTTGTCCCCTACAGATGACATACAGAGTCAAATTCTGATGGCTTTGTCCACTACAGATGATATACAGAGTCACATTCTGATGGCTTTGTCCCCTACAGATGACATACAGAGTCACATTTTGATGGCTTTGTCCCCTACAGATGACATACAGAGTCACATTCTGATGGCTTTGTCCCCTACAGATGACATACAGAGTCACATTCTGATGGCTTTGTCCTCTACAGATGACATACAGAGTCACATTCTGACGGCTTTGTCCCCTACAGATGACATACAGAGTCACATTCTGACGGCTTTGTCCCCTACAGATGACACACAGAGTCACATTCTGATGGCTTTGTCCCCTTCAGATTACATACAGAGTCACATTCTGATGGCTTTGTCCCTTACAGATGACATACAGAGTCACATCCTGACGGCTTTCTCCCCTACAGATGACATACAGAGTCACATTCTGATGGCTTTGTCCGCTACAGATGACATACAGTCACATTCTGATGGCTTTTTCCCCTACAGATGACATACAGTCACATTCTGACGGCTTTGTCCCCTACAGATGACATACAGAGTCACATTCTGATGGCTTTGTCCCCTACAGATGACATACAGAGTCATATTCTGATGGCTTTGTCCCCTACAGATGACATACAGAGTCACATTCTGATGGCTTTGTCCCCTACAGATGACATACAGAGTCACATTCTGATGGCTTTGTCCCCTACAGATGACATACAGAGTCACACTCTGAAGGCTTTGTCCCCTACAGATGACATACAGAGTCACATTCTGATGGCTTTGTCCCCTACAGATTACATACAGAGTCACATTCTGATGGCTTTGTCCCCTACAGATTACATACAGAGTCACATTCTGATGGCTTTGTCCCCTACAGATGACATACAGAGTCACATTCTGACGGCGTTGTCCCCTACAGATTACATACAGAGTCACATCCTGACGGCTTTGTCCCCTACAGATGACATACAGAGTCACATTCTGACGGCGTTGTCCCCTACAGATTACATACAGTCACATTCTGATGGCTTTGTCCCCTACAGGTTACATACAGTCACATTCTGATGGCTTTGTCCCCTACAGATGACATACAGTCACATTCTGACGGCTTTGTCCCCTACAGATGACATACAGTCACATTCTGATGGCTTTGTCCCTTACAGATGACATATAGAGTCACATTCTGATGGTTTTGTCCCCTACAGATGACATACAGAGTCACATTCTGACGGCGTTGTCCCCTACAGATTACATACAGAGTCACATTCTGATGGTTTTGTCCCCTACAGATGACATACAGTCACATTCTGATGGCTTTGTCCCTACAGATGACATACAGAGTCACATTCTGATGGCTTTGTCCCCTACAGATGACATACAGGTCACATTCTGATGGCTTTGTCCCCTACAGATGACATACAGTCACATTCTGATGGCTTTGTCCCTACAGATGACATACAGAGTCACATTCTGACGGCTTTGTCCCCTACAGATTACATACACTACAGAGTCACATTCTGATGGCTTTGTCCCCTACAGATGACATTCACAGAGTCACATCCTGACGGCTTTGTCCCTTACAGATGACATACAGAGTCACATTCTGATGGTTTTGTCCCCTACAGATGACATACAGAGTCACATTCTGATGGCTTTGTCCCCTACAGATGACATACAGAGTCACATTCTGATGGCTTTGTCCCCTACAGATGACATACAGAGTCACATTCTGATGGCTTTGTCCCCTACAGATGACATACAGAGTCATGATCACATTCTGATGGCTTTGTCCCCTACAGATGATATACAGAGTCACATTCTGACGGCTTTGTCCCCTACAGATAACAGACAGAGTACAGAGTCACATTCAGATGGCTTTGTCCCCTACAGATGACATACAGAGTCACATCCTGATGGCTTTGCCCCCTACCGATGACATACAGACTCACATTCTGACGGCTTTGTCCACTACAGATTACATACAGAGTCACATTCTGATGGCTTTGTCCCCTACAGATGACATACAGAGTCACATTCTGATGGCTTTGTCCCCTACAGATTACATACAGAGTCACATTCTGACGGCTTTGTCCCCTACAGATGACATACAGAGTCACATTCTGACGGCTTTGTCCCTTACAGATGACATACAGAGTCACATTCTGTTGGCTTTGTCCCCTACAGTTGACATACAGAGTCACATTCTGACGGCTTTGTCCCCTACAGATTCCATACAGAGTCACATTCTGATAGCTTTGTCCCCTACAGATGACATACAGAGTCACATTCTGATGGCTTTGTCCCCTACAGATGACATACAGTCACATTCTGATGGCTTTGTCCCCTACAGATGACATACAGAGTCACATTCTGATGGTTTTGATCCCTACAGATGACATACAGAGTCACATTCTGACGGCGTTGTCCCCTACAGATTACATACAGAGTCACATTCTGATGGCTTTGTCCCCTACAGATGACATACAGAGTCAAATTCTGATGGCTTTGTCCCCTACAGATGATATACAGAGTCACATTCTGATGGCTTTGTCCCCTACAGATGACATACAGAGTCACATTTTGATGGCTTTGTCCCCTACAGATGACATACAGAGTCACATTCTGATGGCTTTGTCCCCTACAGATGACATACAGAGTCACATTCTGATGGCTTTGTCCTCTACAGATGACATACAGAGTCACATTCTGACGGCTTTGTCCCCTACAGATGACATACAGAGTCACATTCTGACGGCGTTGTCCCCTACAGATGACACACAGAGTCACATTCTGATGGCTTTGTCCCCTTCAGATTACATACAGAGTCACATTCTGATGGCTTTGTCCCTTACAGATGACATACAGAGTCACATCCTGACGGCTTTCTCCCCTACAGATGACATACAGAGTCACATTCTGATGGCTTTGTCCCCTACAGATGACATACAGAGTCATGATCACATTCTGATGGCTTTGTCCCCTACAGATGACATACAGAGTCACATTCTGATGGCTTTGTCCCCTACAGATGACATACAGAGTCACATTCTGATGGCTTTGTCCCCTACAGATGACATACAGAGTCACATTCTGATGCCTTTGTCCCCTACAGATGATATACAGATCTAGAGTCACATTCTGACGGCTTTGTCCCCTACAGATGACATACAGAGTCACATTCTGACGGCTTTGTCCCCTACAGATGACATACAAAGTCACATTCTGATGGCTTTGTCCCCTACAGATGACATACAGAGTCACATCCTGACGGCTTTGTCCCCTACAGATGACATACAGAGTCACATCCTGACGGCTTTGTCCCCTACAGATGACATAGAGAGTCACATTCTGATGGCTTTGTCCCCTACAGAAGACATAGAGAGTCACATTCTGACGGCTTTGTCCCCTACAGATGACATACAGAGTCACATTCTGACGGCTTTGTCCCCTACAGATGACATACAAAGTCACATTCTGATGGCTTTGACCCCTACAAATAACATACAGAGTCACATCCTGACGGCTTTGTCCCCTACAGATGACATACAGAGTCACATCCTGACGGATTTGTCCCCTACAGATGACATACAGAGTCACATTCTGATGGCTTTGTCCCTTACAGATGACATGCAGTCACATTCAGTCATTCTGATGGCTTTGTCCCCTACAGATGACATACAGAGTCACATTCTGATGGCTTTGTCCCCTACAGATGACATACAGAGTCACATTCTGATGGCTTTGTCCCCTACAGATGACATACAGAGTCACATTCTGATGGCTTTGTCCCCTACAGGTGACATACAGAGTCACATTCTGATGGCTTTGTCCCCTACAGATGACATACAGTCACATTCTGACGGCGTTGTCCCCTGCAGATGACACACAGAGTCACATTCTGATGGCTTTGTCCCCTTCAGATTACATACAGAGTCACATTCTGATGGCTTTGTCCCCTACAGATGACATACAGAGTCACATCCTGACGGCTTTGTCCCCTACAGATGACATACAGAGTCACATTCTGACGGCTTTGTCCCCTACAGATGACATACAGTCACATTCTGATGGCTTTTCCCCTACAGATGACATACAGTCACATTCTGACGGCTTTGTCCCCTACAGATGACATACAGAGTCACATTCTGATGGCTTTGTCCCCTACAGATGACATACAGAGTCATATTCTGATGGCTTTGTCCCCTACAGATGACATACAGAGTCATATTCTGATGGCTTTGTCCCCTACAGATGACATACAGAGTCACATTCTGATGACTTTGTCCCCTACAGATTACATACAGAGTCACATTCTGACGGCGTTGTCCCCTACAGATTACATACAGAGTCACATTCTGATGGCTTTGTCCCCTACAGATGACATACAGAGTCAAATTCTGATGGCTTTGTCCCCTACAGATGATATACAGAGTCACATTCTGATGGCTTTGTCCCCTACAGATGACATACAGAGTCACATTTTGATGGCTTTGTCCCCTACAGATGACATACAGAGTCACATTCTGATGGCTTTGTCCCCTACAGATGACATACAGAGTCACATTCTGATGGCTTTGTCCTCTACAGATGACATACAGAGTCACATTCTGACGGCTTTGTCCCCTACAGATGACATACAGAGTCACATTCTGACGGCGTTGTCCCCTACAGATGACACACAGAGTCACATTCTGATGGCTTTGTCCCCTTCAGATTACATACAGAGTCACATTCTGATGGCTTTGTCCCTTACAGATGACATACAGAGTCACATCCTGACGGCTTTCTCCCCTACAGATGACATACAGAGTCACATTCTGATGGCTTTGTCCCCTACAGATGACATACAGTCACATTCTGATGGCTTTTTCCCCTACAGATGACATACAGTCACATTCTGACGGCTTTGTCCCCTACAGATGACATACAGAGTCACATTCTGACGGCTTTTCCCCTACAGATGACATACAGTCACATTCTGACGGCTTTGTCCCCTACAGATGACATACAGAGTCACATTCTGATGGCTTTGTCCCCTACAGATGACATACAGAGTCATATTCTGATGGCTTTGTCCCCTACAGATGACATACAGAGTCATATTCTGATGGCTTTGTCCCCTACAGATGACATACAGAGTCACATTCTGATGACTTTGTCCCCTACAGATTACATACAGAGTCACATTCTGACGGCGTTGTCCCCTACAGATTACATACAGAGTCACATTCTGATGGCTTTGTCCCCTACAGATGACATACAGAGTCAAATTCTGATGGCTTTGTCCCCTACAGATGATATACAGAGTCACATTCTGATGGCTTTGTCCCCTACAGATGACATACAGAGTCACATTTTGATGGCTTTTTCCCCTACAGATGACATACAGAGTCACATTCTGATGGCTTTGTCCCCTACAGATGACATACAGAGTCACATTCTGATGGCTTTGTCCTCTACAGATGACATACAGAGTCACATTCTGACGGCTTTGTCCCCTACAGATGACATACAGAGTCACATTCTGACGGCGTTGTCCCCTACAGATGACACACAGAGTCACATTCTGATGGCTTTGTCCCCTTCAGATTACATACAGAGTCACATTCTGATGGCTTTGTCCCTTACAGATGACATACAGAGTCACATCCTGACGGCTTTCTCCCCTACAGATGACATACAGAGTCACATTCTGATGGCTTTGTCCCCTACAGATGACATACAGTCACATTCTGATGGCTTTTTCCCCTACAGATGACATACAGTCACATTCTGACGGCTTTGTCCCCTACAGATGACATACAGAGTCACATTCTGATGGCTTTGTCCCCTACAGATGACATACAGAGTCATATTCTGATGGCTTTGTCCCCTACAGATGACATACAGAGTCACATTCTGATGGCTTTGTCCCCTACAGATGACATACAGAGTCACATTCTGATGGCTTTGTCCCCTACAGATGACATACAGAGTCACACTCTGAAGGCTTTGTCCCCTACAGATGACATACAGAGTCACATTCTGATGGCTTTGTCCCCTACAGATTACATACAGAGTCACATTCTGATGGCTTTGTCCCCTACAGATTACATACAGAGTCACATTCTGATGGCTTTGTCCCCTACAGATGACATACAGAGTCACATTCTGACGGCGTTGTCCCCTACAGATTACATACAGAGTCACATCCTGACGGCTTTGTCCCCTACAGATGACATACAGAGTCACATTCTGACGGCGTTGTCCCCTACAGATTACATACAGTCACATTCTGATGGCTTTGTCCCCTACAGGTTACATACAGTCACATTCTGATGGCTTTGTCCCCTACAGATGACATACAGTCACATTCTGACGGCTTTGTCCCCTACAGATGACATACAGTCACATTCTGATGTCTTTGTCCCCTACAGATGACATACAGAGTCACATTCTGATGGTTTTGATCCCTACAGATGACATACAGAGTCACATTCTGACGGCGTTGTCCCCTACAGATTACATACAGAGTCACATTCTGATGGTTTTGTCCCCTACAGATGACATATAGTCACATTCTGATGGCTTTGTCCCCTACAGATGACATACAGAGTCACATTCTGACGGCGTTGTCCCCTACAGATTACATACAGTCACATTCTGATGGCTTTGTCCCCTACAGATTACATACAGTCACATTCTGATGGCTTTCTCCCCTACAGATTACATACAGTCACATTCTGATGGCTTTGTCCCCTACAGATGACATACAGTCACATTCTGACGGCTTTATCCCCTACAGATGACATACAGTCACATTCTGATGGCTTTGTCCCCTACAGATGACATACAGAGTCACATTCTGATGGCTTTGATCCCTACAGATGACATACAGAGTCACATTCTGACGGCGTTGTCCCCTACAGATTACATACAGAGTCACATTCTGATGGCTTTGTCCCCTACAGATGACATATAGTCACATTCTGATGGCTTTGTCCCCTACAGATGACATACAGTCACATTCTGATGGCTTTGTCCCCTACAGATGACATACAGCCACATTCTGACGGCTTTGTCCCCTACAGATGCCATACAGAGTCACATTCTGACGGCTTTGTCCCCTACAGATGACATACAGAGTCACATCCTGACGGCTTTGTCCCTTACAGATGACATACAGAGTCACATTCTGATGGTTTTGTCCCCTACAGATGACATACAGAGTCACATTCTGATGGCTTTGTCCCCTACAGATGACATACAGAGTCACATTCTGATGGCTTTGTCCCCTACAGATGACATACAGAGTCACATTCTGATGGCTTTGTCCCCTACAGATGACATACAGAGTCATGATCACATTCTGATGGCTTTGTCCCCTACAGATGATATACAGAGTCACATTCTGACGGCTTTGTCCCCTACAGATAACAGACAGAGTACAGAGTCACATTCAGATGGCTTTGTCCCCTACAGATGACATACAGAGTCACATCCTGATGGCTTTGCCCCCTACCGATGACATACAGACTCACATTCTGACGGCTTTGTCCACTACAGATTACATACAGAGTCACATTCTGATGGCTTTGTCCCCTACAGATGACATACAGAGTCACATTCTGATGGCTTTGTCCCCTACAGATTACATACAGAGTCACATTCTGACGGCTTTGTCCCCTACAGATGACATACAGAGTCACATTCTGACGGCTTTGTCCCCTACAGATGACATACAGAGTCACATTCTGTTGGCTTTGTCCCCTACAGTTGACATACAGAGTCACATTCTGACGGCTTTGTCCCCTACAGATTCCATACAGAGTCACATTCTGATAGCTTTGTCCCCTACAGATGACATACAGAGTCACATTCTGATGGCTTTGTCCCCTACAGATGACATACAGTCACATTCTGATGGCTTTGTCCCCTACAGATGACATACAGAGTCACATTCTGATGGTTTTGATCCCTACAGATGACATACAGAGTCACATTCTGACGGCGTTGTCCCCTACAGATTACATACAGAGTCACATTCTGATGGCTTTGTCCCCTACAGATGACATACAGAGTCAAATTCTGATGGCTTTGTCCCCTACAGATGATATACAGAGTCACATTCTGATGGCTTTGTCCCCTACAGATGACATACAGAGTCACATTTTGATGGCTTTGTCCCCTACAGATGACATACAGAGTCACATTCTGATGGCTTTGTCCCCTACAGATGACATACAGAGTCACATTCTGATGGCTTTGTCCTCTACAGATGACATACAGAGTCACATTCTGACGGCTTTGTCCCCTACAGATGACATACAGAGTCACATTCTGACGGCGTTGTCCCCTACAGATGACACACAGAGTCACATTCTGATGGCTTTGTCCCCTTCAGATTACATACAGAGTCACATTCTGATGGCTTTGTCCCTTACAGATGACATACAGAGTCACATCCTGACGGCTTTCTCCCCTACAGATGACATACAGAGTCACATTCTGATGGCTTTGTCCCCTACAGATGACATACAGAGTCATGATCACATTCTGATGGCTTTGTCCCCTACAGATGATATACAGAGTCACATTCTGACGGCTTTGTCCCCTACAGATAACAGACAGAGTACAGAGTCACATTCAGATGGCTTTGTCCCCTACAGATGACATACAGAGTCACATCCTGATGGCTTTGCCCCCTACCGATGACATACAGACTCACATTCTGACGGCTTTGTCCACTACAGATTACATACAGAGTCACATTCTGATGGCTTTGTCCCCTACAGATGACATACAGAGTCACATTCTGATGGCTTTGTCCCCTACAGATTACATACAGAGTCACATTCTGACGGCTTTGTCCCCTACAGATGACATACAGAGTCACATTCTGACGGCTTTGTCCCCTACAGATGACATACAGAGTCACATTCTGTTGGCTTTGTCCCCTACAGTTGACATACAGAGTCACATTCTGACGGCTTTGTCCCTACAGATTCCATACAGAGTCACATTCTGATAGCTTTGTCCCTACAGATGACATACAGAGTCACATTCTGATGGCTTTGTCCCCTACAGATGACATACAGTCACATTCTGATGGCTTTGTCCCCTACAGATGACATACAGAGTCACATTCTGATGGTTTTGATCCCTACAGATGACATACAGAGTCACATTCTGACGGCGTTGTCCCCTACAGATTACATACAGAGTCACATTCTGATGGCTTTGTCCCCTACAGATGACATACAGAGTCAAATTCTGATGGCTTTGTCCGCTACAGATGATATACAGAGTCACATTCTGATGGCTTTGTCCCCTACAGATGACATACAGAGTCACATTTTGATGGCTTTGTCCCCTACAGATGACATACAGAGTCACATTCTGATGGCTTTGTCCCCTACAGATGACATACAGAGTCACATTCTGATGGCTTTGTCCTCTACAGATGACATACAGAGTCACATTCTGACGGCTTTGTCCCCTACAGATGACATACAGAGTCACATTCTGACGGCGTTGTCCCCTACAGATGACACACAGAGTCACATTCTGATGGCTTTGTCCCCTTCAGATTACATACAGAGTCACATTCTGATGGCTTTGTCCCTTACAGATGACATACAGAGTCACATCCTGACGGCTTTCTCCCCTACAGATGACATACAGAGTCACATTTTGATGGCTTTGTCCCCTACAGATGACATACAGTCACATTCTGATGGCTTTTTCCCCTACAGATGACATACAGTCACATTCTGACGGCTTTGTCCCCTACAGATGACATACAGAGTCACATTCTGACGGCTTTGTCCCCTACAGATGACATACAGTCACATTCTGATGGCTTTTCCCCTACAGATGACATACAGTCACATTCTGACGGCTTTGTCCCCTACAGATGACATACAGAGTCACATTCTGATGGCTTTGTCCCCTACAGATGACATACAGAGTCATATTCTGATGGCTTTGTCCCCTACAGATGACATACAGAGTCATATTCTGATGGCTTTGTCCCCTACAGATGACATACAGAGTCACATTCTGATGACTTTGTCCCCTACAGATTACATACAGAGTCACATTCTGACGGCGTTGTCCCCTACAGATTACATACAGAGTCACATTCTGATGGCTTTGTCCCCTACAGATGACATACAGAGTCAAATTCTGATGGCTTTGTCCCCTACAGATGATATACAGAGTCACATTCTGATGGCTTTGTCCCCTACAGATGACATACAGAGTCACATTTTGATGGCTTTGTCCCCTACAGATGACATACAGAGTCACATTCTGATGGCTTTGTCCCCTACAGATGACATACAGAGTCACATTCTGATGGCTTTGTCCTCTACAGATGACATACAGAGTCACATTCTGACGGCTTTGTCCCCTACAGATGACATACAGAGTCACATTCTGACGGCGTTGTCCCCTACAGATGACACACAGAGTCACATTCTGATGGCTTTGTCCCCTTCAGATTACATACAGAGTCACATTCTGATGGCTTTGTCCCTTACAGATGACATACAGAGTCACATCCTGACGGCTTTCTCCCCTACAGATGACATACAGAGTCACATTCTGATGGCTTTGTCCCCTACAGATGACATACAGTCACATTCTGATGGCTTTTTCCCCTACAGATGACATACAGTCACATTCTGACGGCTTTGTCCCCTACAGATGACATACAGAGTCATATTCTGATGGCTTTGTCCCCTACAGATGACATACAGAGTCACATTCTGATGGCTTTGTCCCCTACAGATGACATACAGAGTCACATTCTGATGGCTTTGTCCCCTACAGATGACATACAGAGTCACACTCTGAAGGCTTTGTCCCCTACAGATGACATACAGAGTCACATTCTGATGGCTTTGTCCCCTACAGATTACATACAGAGTCACATTCTGATGGCTTTGTCCCCTACAGATTACATACAGAGTCACATTCTGATGGCTTTGTCCCCTACAGATGACATACAGAGTCACATTCTGACGGCTTTGTCCCCTACAGATTACATACAGAGTCACATCCTGACGGCTTTGTCCCCTACAGATGACATACAGAGTCACATTCTGACGGCGTTGTCCCCTACAGATTACATACAGTCACATTCTGATGGCTTTGTCCCCTACAGGTTACATACAGTCACATTCTGATGGCTTTGTCCCCTACAGATGACATACAGTCACATTCTGACGGCTTTGTCCCCTACAGATGACATACAGTCACATTCTGATGGCTTTGTCCCCTACAGATGACATACAGAGTCACATTCTGATGGTTTTGATCTCTACAGATGACATACAGAGTCACATTCTGACGGCGTTGTCCCCTACAGATTACATACAGAGTCACATTCTGATGGCTTTGTCCCCTACAGATGACATATAGTCACATTCTGATGGCTTTGTCCCCTACAGATGACATACAGAGTCACATTCTGACGGCGTTGTCCCCTACAGATTACATACAGTCACATTCTGATGGCTTTGTCCCCTACAGATTACATACAGTCACATTCTGATGGCTTTCTCCCCTACAGATTACATACAGTCACATTCTGATGGCTTTGTCCCCTACAGATGACATACAGTCACATTCTGACGGCTTTATCCCCTACAGATGACATACAGTCACATTCTGATGGCTTTGTCCCCTACAGATGACATACAGAGTCACATTCTGATGGCTTTGATCCCTACAGATGACATACAGAGTCACATTCTGACGGCGTTGTCCCCTACAGATTACATACAGAGTCACATTCTGATGGCTTTGTCCCCTACAGATGACATATAGTCACATTCTGATGGCTTTGTCCCCTACAGATGACATACAGTCACATTCTGATGGCTTTGTCCCCTACAGATGACATACAGCCACATTCTGACGGCTTTGTCCCCTACAGATGCCATACAGAGTCACATTCTGACGGCTTTGTCCCCTACAGATGACATACAGAGTCACATCCTGACGGCTTTGTCCCTTACAGATGACATACAGAGTCACATTCTGATGGTTTTGTCCCCTACAGATGACATACAGAGTCACATTCTGATGGCTTTGTCCCCTACAGATGACATACAGAGTCACATTCTGATGGCTTTGTCCCCTACAGATGACATACAGAGTCACATTCTGATGGCTTTGTCCCCTACAGATGACATACAGAGTCATGATCACATTCTGATGGCTTTGTCCCCTGCAGATGATATACAGAGTCACATTCTGACGGCTTTGTCCCCTACAGATAACAGACAGAGTACAGAGTCACATTCAGATGGCTTTGTCCCCTACAGATGACATACAGAGTCACATCCTGATGGCTTTGCCCCCTACCGATGACATACAGACTCACATTCTGACGGCTTTGTCCACTACAGATTACATACAGAGTCACATTCTGATGGCTTTGTCCCCTACAGATGACATACAGAGTCACATTCTGATGGCTTTGTCCCCTACAGATTACATACAGAGTCACATTCTGACGGCTTTGTCCCCTACAGATGACATACAGAGTCACATTCTGACGGCTTTGTCCCCTACAGATGACATACAGAGTCACATTCTGTTGGCTTTGTCCCCTACAGTTGACATACAGAGTCACATTCTGACGGCTTTGTCCCCTACAGATTCCATACAGAGTCACATTCTGATAGCTTTGTCCCCTACAGATTACATACAGAGTCACATTCTGATGGCTTTGTCCCCTACAGATGACATATAGTCACATTCTGATGGCTTTGTCCCCTACAGATGACATACAGAGTCACATTCTGACGGCGTTGTCCCCTACAGATTACATACAGTCACATTCTGATGGCTTTGTCCCCTACAGATTACATACAGTCACATTCTGATGGCTTTCTCCCCTACAGATTACATACAGTCACATTCTGATGGCTTTGTCCCCTACAGATGACATACAGTCACATTCTGACGGCTTTATCCACTACAGATGACATACAGTCACATTCTGATGGCTTTGTCCCCTACAGATGACATACAGAGTCACATTCTGATGGCTTTGATCCCTACAGATGACATACAGAGTCACATTCTGACGGCGTTGTCCCCTACAGATTACATACAGAGTCACATTCTGATGGCTTTGTCCCCTACAGATGACATATAGTCACATTCTGATGGCTTTGTCCCCTACAGATGACATACAGTCACATTCTGATGGCTTTGTCCCCTACAGATGACATACAGCCACATTCTGACGGCTTTGTCCCCTACAGATGCCATACAGAGTCACATTCTGACGGCTTTGTCCCCTACAGATGACATACAGAGTCACATCCTGACGGCTTTGTCCCTTACAGATGACATACAGAGTCACATTCTGATGGTTTTGTCCCCTACAGATGACATACAGAGTCACATTCTGATGGCTTTGTCCCCTACAGATGACATACAGAGTCACATTCTGATGGCTTTGTCCCCTACAGATGACATACAGAGTCACATTCTGATGGCTTTGTCCCCTACAGATGACATACAGAGTCATGATCACATTCTGATGGCTTTGTCCCCTACAGATGATATACAGAGTCACATTCTGACGGCTTTGTCCCCTACAGATAACAGACAGAGTACAGAGTCACATTCAGATGGCTTTGTCCCCTACAGATGACATACAGAGTCACATCCTGATGGCTTTGCCCCCTACCGATGACATACAGACTCACATTCTGACGGCTTTGTCCACTACAGATTACATACAGAGTCACATTCTGATGGCTTTGTCCCCTACAGATGACATACAGAGTCACATTCTGATGGCTTTGTCCCCTACAGATTACATACAGAGTCACATTCTGACGGCTTTGTCCCCTACAGATGACATACAGAGTCACATTCTGACGGCTTTGTCCCCTACAGATGACATACAGAGTCACATTCTGTTGGCTTTGTCCCCTACAGTTGACATACAGAGTCACATTCTGACGGCTTTGTCCCCTACAGATTCCATACAGAGTCACATTCTGATAGCTTTGTCCCCTACAGATGACATACAGAGTCACATTCTGATGGCTTTGTCCCCTACAGATGACATACAGTCACATTCTGATGGCTTTGTCCCCTACAGATGACATACAGAGTCACATTCTGATGGTTTTGATCCCTACAGATGACATACAGAGTCACATTCTGACGGCGTTGTCCCCTACAGATTACATACAGAGTCACATTCTGGTGGCTTTGACCACTACAGATGACATATAGTCACATTCTGATGGCTTTGTCCCCTACAGATGACATACAGAGTCACATTCTGACGGCGTTGTCCCCTACAGATTACATACAGTCACATTCTGATGGCTTTGTCCCCTACAGATTACATACAGTCACATTCTGATGGCTTTGTCCCCTACAGATTACATACAGTCACATTCTGATGGCTTTGTCCCCTACAGATGACATACAGTCACATTCTGACGGCTTTGTCCCCTACAGATGACATACAGTCACATTCTGATGGCTTTGTCCCCGACAGATGACATACAGAGTCACATTCTGATGGCTTTGATCCCTACAGATGACATACAGAGTCACATTCTGACGGCGTTGTCCCCTACAGATTACATACAGAGTCACATTCTGATGGCTTTGTCCCCTACAGATGACATATAGTCACATTCTGATGGCTTTGTCCCCTACAGATGACATACAGTCACATTCTGATGGCTTTGTCCCCTACAGATGACATACAGCCACATTCTGACGGCTTTGTCCCCTACAGATGACATACAGAGTCATGATCACATTCTGATGGCTTTGTCCCCTACAGATGATATACAGAGTCACATTCTGACGGCTTTGTCCCCTACAGATAACAGACAGAGTACAGAGTCACATTCAGATGGCTTTGTCCCCTACAGATGACATACAGAGTCACATCCTGATGGCTTTGCCCCCTACAGATGACATACAGAGTCACATTCTGACGGCTTTGTCCACTACAGATTACATACAGAGTCACATTCTGATGGCTTTGTCCCCTACAGATGACATACAGAGTCACATTCTGATGGCTTTGTCCCCTACAGATTACATACAGAGTCACATTCTGACGGCTTTGTCCCCTACAGATGACATACAGAGTCACATTCTGACGGCTTTGTCCCCTACAGATGACATACAGAGTCACATTCTGTTGGCTTTGTCCCCTACAGTTGACATACAGAGTCACATTCTGACGGCTTTGTCCCCTACAGATTCCATACAGAGTCACATTCTGACGGCTTTGTCCCCTACATATGATATACAGAGTCACATCCTGATGGCTTTGTCCCCTACAGATGACATACAGAGTCACATTCTGACGGCTTTGTCCCCTACAGATGACATACAGAGTCACATCCTGACGGCTTTGTCCCCTACAGATTACATACAGAGTCACATTCTGATGGCTTTGTCCCCTACAGATTACATACAGAGTCACATTCTGATGGCTTTGTCCCCTACAGATGACATACAGAGTCACATTCTGACGGCGTTGTCCCCTACAGATGACACACAGAGTCACATCCTGACGGCTTTCTCCCCTACAGATGACATACAGAGTCACATTCTGATGGCTTTGTCCCCTACAGATGACATACAGTCACATTCTGATGGCTTTTTCCCCTACAGATGACATACAGTCACATTCTGACGGCTTTGTCCCCTACAGATGACATACAGAGTCACATTCTGATGGCTTTGTCCCCTACAGATGACATACAGAGTCATATTCTGATGGCTTTGTCCCCTACAGATGACATACAGAGTCACATTCTGATGGCTTTGTCCCCTACAGATGACATACAGAGTCACATTCTGATGGCTTTGTCCCCTACAGATGACATACAGAGTCACATTCTGAAGGCTTTGTCCCCTACAGATGACATACAGAGTCACATTCTGATGGCTTTGTCCCCTACAGATTACATACAGAGTCACATTCTGATGGCTTTGTCCCCTACAGATTACATACAGAGTCACATTCTGATGGCTTTGTCCCGTGCAGATGACATACAGAGTCACATTCTGACGGCGTTGTCCCCTACAGATTACATACAGAGTCACATCCTGACGGCTTTGTCCCCTACAGATGACATACAGAGTCACATTCTGACGGCGTTGTCCCCTACAGATTACATACAGTCACAATCTGATGGCTTTGTCCCCTACAGGTTACATACAGTCACATTCTGATGGCTTTGTCCCCTACAGATGACATACAGTCACATTCTGACGGCTTTGTCCCCTACAGATGACATACAGTCACATTCTGATGGCTTTGTCCCCTACAGATGACATACAGAGTCACATTCTGATGGTTTTGATTCCTACAGATGACATACAGAGTCACATTCTGACGGCGTTGTCCCCTACAGATTACATACAGAGTCACATTCTGATGGCTTTGTCCCCTACAGATGACATATAGTCACATTCTGATGGCTTTGTCCCCTACAGATGACATACAGAGTCACATTCTGACGGCGTTGTCCCCTACAGATTACATACAGTCACATTCTGATGGCTTTGTCCCCTACAGATTACATACAGTCACATTCTGATGGCTTTGTCCCCTACAGATTACATACAGTCACATTCTGATGGCTTTGTCCCCTACAGATGACATACAGTCACATTCTGACGGCTTTGTCCCCTACAGATGACATACAGTCACATTCTGATGGCTTTGTCCCCTACAGATGACATACAGAGTCACATTCTGATGGCTTTGATCCCTACAGATGACATACAGAGTCACATTCTGACGGCGTTGTCCCCTACAGATTACATACAGAGTCACATTCTGATGGCTTTGTCCCCTACAGATGACATATAGTCACATTCTGATGGCTTTGTCCCCTACAGATGACATACAGTCACATTCTGATGGCTTTGTCCCCTACAGATGACATACAGCCACATTCTGACGGCTTTGTCCCCTACAGATGCCATACAGAGTCACATTCTGACGGCTTTGTCCCCTACAGATGACATACAGAGTCACATCCTGACGGCTTTGTCCCTTACAGATGACATACAGAGTCACATTCTGATGGTTTTGTCCCCTACAGATGACATACAGAGTCACATTCTGATGGCTTTGTCCCCTACAGATGACATACAGAGTCACATTCTGATGGCTTTGTCCCCTACAGATGACATACAGAGTCACATTCTGATGGCTTTGTCCCCTACAGATGACATACAGAGTCATGATCACATTCTGATGGCTTTGTCCCCTACAGATGATATACAGAGTCACATTCTGACGGCTTTGTCCCCTACAGATAACAGACAGAGTACAGAGTCACATTCAGATGGCTTTGTCCCCTACAGATGACATACAGAGTCACATCCTGATGGCTTTGCCCCCTACAGATGACATACAGAGTCACATTCTGACGGCTTTGTCCACTACAGATTACATACAGAGTCACATTCTGATGGCTTTGTCCCCTACAGATGACATACAGAGTCACATTCTGATGGCTTTGTCCCCTACAGATTACATACAGAGTCACATTCTGACGGCTTTGTCCCCTACAGATGACATACAGAGTCACATTCTGACGGCTTTGTCCCCTACAGATGACATACAGAGTCACATTCTGTTGGCTTTGTCCCCTACAGTTGACATACAGAGTCACATTCTGACGGCTTTGTCCCCTATAGATTCCATACAGAGTCACATTCTGATAGCTTTGTCCCCTACAGATGACATACAGAGTCACATTCTGATGGCTTTGTCCCCTACAGATGACATACAGTCACATTCTGATGGCTTTGTCCCATACAGATGACATACAGAGTCACATTCTGATGCTTTTGATCCCTACAGATGACATACAGAGTCACATTCTGACGGCGTTGTCCCCTACAGATTACATACAGAGTCACATTCTGATGGCTTTGTCCCCTACAGATGACATATAGTCACATTCTGATGGCTTTGTCCCCTACAGATGACATACAGAGTCACATTCTGACGGCGTTGTCCCCTACAGATTACATACAGTCACATTCTGATGGCTTTGTCCCCTACAGATTACATACAGTCACATTCTGATGGCTTTGTCCCCTACAGATTACATACAGTCACATTCTGATGGCTTTGTCACCTACAGATGACATACAGTCACATTCTGACGGCTTTGTCCCCTACAGATGACATACAGTCACATTCTGATGGCTTTGTCCCCTACAGATGACATACAGAGTCACATTCTGATGGCTTTGATCCCTACAGATGACATACAGAGTCACATTCTGACGGCGTTGTCCCCTACAGATTACATACAGAGTCACATTCTGATGGCTTTGTCCCCTACAGATGACATATAGTCACATTCTGATGGCTTTGTCCCCTACAGATGACATACAGTCACATTCTGATGGCTTTGTCCCCTACAGATGACATACAGCCACATTCTGACGGCTTTGTCCCCTACAGATGACATACAGAGTCATGATCACATTCTGATGGCTTTGTCCCCTACAGATGATATACAGAGTCACATTCTGACGGCTTTGTCCCCTACAGATAACAGACAGAGTACAGAGTCACATTCAGATGGCTTTGTCCCCTACAGATGACATACAGAGTCACATCCTGATGGCTTTGCCCCCTACAGATGACATACAGAGTCACATTCTGACGGCTTTGTCCACTACAGATTACATACAGAGTCACATTCTGATGGCTTTGTCCCCTACAGATGACATACAGAGTCACATTCTGATGGCTTTGTCCCCTACAGATTACATACAGAGTCACATTCTGACGGCTTTGTCCCCTACAGATGACATACAGAGTCACATTCTGACGGCTTTGTCCCCTACAGATGACATACAGAGTCACATTCTGTTGGCTTTGTCCCCTACAGTTGACATACAGAGTCACATTCTGACGGCTTTGTCCCCTACAGATTCCATACAGAGTCACATTCTGACGGCTTTGTCCCCTACATATGATATACAGAGTCACATTCTGATGGCTTTGTCCCCTACAGATGACATACAGAGTCACATTCTGACGGCTTTGTCCCCTACAGATGACATACAGAGTCACATCCTGACGGCTTTGTCCTCTACAGATGACATACAGAGTCACATTCTGATGGTTTTGTCCCCTACAGATGACATACAGAGTCACATTCTGATGGCTTTGTCCCCTACAGATGACATACAGAGTCACATTCTGATGGCTTTGTCCCCTACAGATGACATACAGAGTCACATTCTGATGGCTTTGTCCCCTACAGATGATATACAGAGTCATGATCACATTCTGATGGCTTTGTCCCCTACAGATGATATACAGAGTCACATTCTGACGGCTTTGTCCCCTACAGATAACAGACAGAGTACAGAGTCACATTCAGATGGCTTTGTCCCCTACAGATGACATACAGAGTCACATCCTGATGGCTTTGCCCCCTACAGATGACATACAGAGTCACATTCTGACGGCTTTGTCCACTACAGATTACATACAGAGTCACATTCTGATGGCTTTGTCCCCTACAGATGACATACAGAGTCACATTCTGACGGCTTTGTCCCCTACAGATGACATACAGAGTCACATTCTGACGGCTTTGTCCCCTACAGATGACATACAGAGTCACATCCTGTTGGCTTTGTCCCCTACAGTTGACATACAGAGTCACATTCTGACGGCTTTGTCCCCTACAGATTCCATACAGAGTCACATTCTGACGGCTTTGTCCCCTACATATGATATACAGAGTCACATTCTGATGGCTTTGTCCCCTACAGATGACATACAGAGTCACATTCTGACGGCTTTGTCCCTTACAGATGACATACAGAGTCACATTCTGACGGCTTAGTCCCCTACAGATTCCATACAGAGTCACATTCTGACGGCTTTGTCCCCTACATATGATATACAGAGTCACATTCTGATGGCTTTGTCCCCTACAGATGACATACAGAGTCACATTCTGACGGCTTTGTCCCTTACAGATGACATACAGAGTCACATCCTGACGGCTTTGTCCTCTACAGATGACATACAGAGTCACATTCTGATGGCTTTGTCCCCTACAGATGACATACAGAGTCACATTCTGACGGCTTTGTCCCCTACAGATTACATACAGAGTCACATTCTGACGGCTTTGTCCCCTACAGATAACATACAGAGTCACATTCTGATGGCTTTCTCCCCTACAGATTCCATACAGAGTCACATTCTGATGGCTTTGTCCCCTACAGATTACATAGAGAGTCACATTCTGATGGCTTTGTCCCCTACAGATAACATACAGAGTCACATTCTGACGGCTTTGTCACCTACATATTACATACAGAGTCACATTCTGACGGCTTTGTCCCCTACAGATGACATACAGAGTCACATCCTGACGGCTTTGTCCCCTACAGATGACATACAGAGTCACATTCTGATGGATTTGTCCCCTACAGATTACATACAGAGTCACATTCTGATGGCTTTCTCCCCTACAGATGACATACAGAGTCACATTCTGACGGCTTTGTCCCCTACAGATGACATACAGAGTCACATTCTGACGGCTTTGTCCCCTACAGATGACATACAGAGTCACATTCTGATGGCTTTGTCCCTTACAGATGACATACAGAGTCACATTCTGATGGCTTTATCCCCTACAGATGACATACAGAGTCACATTCTGATGGCTTTGTCCCCTACAGATTACATACAGAGTCACATTCTGATGGCTTTGTCCCCTACAGATGACATACAGAGTCACATTCTGATGGCTTTGTCCCCTACAGATGACATACAGAGTCACATTCTGATGGCTTTGTCCCCTACAGATGACATACAGAGTCACATTCTGATGGCTTTGTCCCCTACAGATGACATACAGAGTCACATTCTGATGGCTTTGTCCCCTACAGATGACATACAGAGTCACATTCTGAAGGCTTTGTCCCCTACAGATGACATACAGAGTCACATTCTGACGGCTTTGTCCCCTACAGATTACATAGAGAGTCACATTCTGATGGCTTTGTCCCCTACAGATAACATACAGAGTCACATTCTGACGGCTTTGTCACCTACAGATTACATACAGAGTCACATTCTGACGGCTTTGTCCCCTACAGATGACATACAGAGTCACATCCTGACGGCTTTGTCCCCTACAGAAGACATACAGAGTCACATTCTGACGGCTTTGTCCCCTACAGATGACATACAAAGTCACATTCGGATGGCTTTGTCCCCTACAGATGACATACAGAGTCACATCCTGACGGCTTTGTCCCCTACAGATGACATACAGAGTCACATCCTGACGGCTTTGTCCCCTACAGATGACATACAGAGTCACATTCTGATGGATTTGTCCCCTACAGATTACATACAGAGTCACATTCTGATGGCTTTCTCCCCTACAGATGACATACAGAGTCACATTCTGACGGCTTTGTCCCCTACAGATGACATACAGAGTCACATTCTGACGGCTTTGTCCCCTACAGATGACATACAGAGTCACATTCTGACGGCTTTGTCCCCTACAGATGACATACAGAGTCACATTCTGATAGCTTTGTCCCCTACAGATGACATACAGAGTCACATTCTGACGGCTTTGTCCCCTACAGATGACATACAGAGTCACATTCTGATGGCTTTGTCCCCTACAGATGTCATACAGAGTCACATTCTGATGGCTTTGTCCCCTACAGATTACATACAGAGTCACATTCTGACGGCTTTGTCCCCTACAGATGACATACAGAGTCACATCCTGTGGGCTTTGTCCCCTACAGATGACATACAGGGTCACATTCTGATGGCTTTGTCCCCTACAGATGACATACAGAGTCACCTCCTGATGGCTTTGTCCCCTACAGATTACATACAGAGTCACATTCTGATGGTTTGTCCCCTACAGATGACATACAGAGTCACATCCTGACGGCGTTGTCCCCTACAGATGACATACAGAGTCACATTCTGATGGCTTTGTCCCCTACAGATGACATACAGAGTCACATTCTGATGGCTTTGTCCACTACAGATGACATACAGAGTCACATTCTGATGGCTTTGTCCCCTACAGATGACATACAGAGTCACATTCTGATGGCTTTGTCCACTACAGATGACATACAGAGTCACATTCTGACGGCTTTGTCCCCTACAGATGACATACAGAGTCACATTCCGATGGCTTTGTCCACTACAGATGACATACAGAGTCACATTCTGATGGCTTTGTCCCCTACAGATGACATACAGAGTCACATCCTGATGGCTTTGTCCCCTACAGATTACATATATACAGAGTCACATTCTGATGGTTTGTCCCCTACAGATGACATACAGAGTCACATCCTGACGGCGTTGTCCCCTACAGATGACATACAGACTCACATTCTGATGGCTTTGTCCCTTACAGATGACATACAGAGTCACATTCTGATGGCTTTGTCTCCTACAGATGACATACAGAGTCACATCCTGATGGCTTTGTCCCCTACAGATGACATACAGAGTCACATCCTGATGGCTTTGTCCCCTACAGATGACATACAGAGTCACATCCTGACGGCATTGTCCCCTACAGATTACATACAGAGTCACATCCTGACGGCTTTGTCCCCTACAGATGACATACAGTCACATTCTGACGGCTTTGTCCCCTACAGATGACATACAGAGTCACATTCTGATGGCTTTGTCCCCTACAGATGACATACAGAGTCACATTCTGATGGCTTTGTCCCCTACAGATGACATACAGAGTCACATTCTGAAGGCTTTGTCCCCTACAGATGACATACAGAGTCACATTCTGACGGCTTTGTCCCGTACAGATTACATAGAGAGTCACATTCTGATGGCTTTGTCCCCTACAGATAACATACAGAGTCACATTCTGACGGCTTTGTCACCTACAGATTACATACAGAGTCACATTCTGACGGCTTTGTCCCCTACAGATGACATACAGAGTCACATCCTGACGGCTTTGTCCCCTACAGAAGACATACAGAGTCACATTCTGACGGCTTTGTCCCCTACAGATGACATACAACGTCACATTCTGATGGCTTTGTCCCCTACAGATGACATACAGAGTCACATCCTGACGGCTTTGTCCCCTACAGATGACATACAGAGTCACATCCTGACGGCTTTGTCCCCTACAGATGACATACAGAGTCACATTCTGATGGATTTGTCCCCTACAGATTACATACAGAGTCACATTCTGATGGCTTTCTCCCTACAGATGACATACAGAGTCACATTCTGACGGCTTTGTCCCCTACAGATGACATACAGAGTCACATTCTGACGGCTTTGTCCCCTACAGATGACATACAGAGTCACATTCTGACGGCTTTGTCCCCTACAGATGACATACAGAGTCACATTCTGATAGCTTTGTCCCCTACAGATGACATACAGAGTCACATTCTGACGGCTTTGTCCCCTACAGATGACATACAGAGTCACATTCTGATGGCTTTGTCCCCTACAGATGTCATACAGAGTCACATTCTGATGGCTTTGTCCCCTACAGATTACATACAGAGTCACATTCTGACGGCTTTGTCCCCTACAGATGACATACAGAGTCACATCCTGTGGGCTTTGTCCCCTACAGATGACATACAGGGTCACATTCTGATGGCTTTGTCCCCTACAGATGACATACAGAGTCACCTCCTGATGGCTTTGTCCCCTACAGATTACATACAGAGTCACATTCTGATGGTTTGTCCCCTACAGATGACATACAGAGTCACATCCTGACGGCGTTGTCCCCTACAGATGACATACAGAGTCACATTCTGATGGCTTTGTCCCCTACAGATGACATACAGAGTCACATTCTGATGGCTTTGTCCACTACAGATGACATACAGAGTCACATTCTGATGGCTTTGTCCCCTACAGATGACATACAGAGTCACATTCTGATGGCTTTGTCCACTACAGATGACATACAGAGTCACATTCTGACGGCTTTGTCCCCTACAGATGACATACAGAGTCACATTCCGATGGCTTTGTCCACTACAGATGACATACAGAGTCACATTCTGATGGCTTTGTCCCCTACAGATGACATACAGAGTCACATCCTGATGGCTTTGTCCCCTACAGATTACATATATACAGAGTCACATTCTGATGGTTTGTCCCCTACAGATGACATACAGAGTCACATCCTGACGGCGTTGTCCCCTACAGATGACATACAGACTCACATTCTGATGGCTTTGTCCCTTACAGATGACATACAGAGTCACATTCTGATGGCTTTGTCTCCTACAGATGACATACAGAGTCACATCCTGATGGCTTTGTCCCCTACAGATGACATACAGAGTCACATCCTGATGGCTTTGTCCCCTACAGATGACATACAGAGTCACATCCTGACGGCATTGTCCCCTACAGATTACATACAGAGTCACATCCTGACGGCTTTGTCCCCTACAGATGACATACAGTCACATTCTGACGGCTTTGTCCCCTACAGATGGCATACAGTCACATTCTGATGGCTTTGTCCCCTACAGATTACATACAGAGTCACATTCTGACGGCTTTGTCCACTATAGATGACATACAGAGTCACATTCTTATGGCTTTGTCCCCTACAGATGATATACAGAGTCACATTCTGATGGCTTTGTCCCCTACAGATGACATACAGAGTCACATTCTGATGGCTTTGTCCCCTACAGATGACATACAGAGTCACATTCTGATGGCGTTGTCCCCTACAGATGTCATACAGAGTCACATTCTGACTGCTTTGTCCCCTACAGATGACATACAGAGTCACATTCTGACGGCTTTGTCCCCTACAGATGACATACAGAGTCACATTCTGACGGCTTTGTCCCCTACAGATGACATACAGAGTCACATCTTGACGGCTTTGTCCACTACAGATTACATACCTGTACCGGCTGATGGTATACCGAGACAAGTAACAAGGTTATGATTGATTGATTGACTGATTATTGTTTTACGTCACTCTACTATTATTTCAGGTATATGGTGACGGCATTTGCCTGAAGCATTGCATACATATTTAGACCTCTGCAACGGACACACTGGAAGCAGTGAGGCATCTTTTACATGCCACGCCTACCATTTTTACCGTCTCATCTGAAAGACAGAACACCAGTGTGACCTGGGCAGGGGTCCAACTCGAGACCTCTCGATCATGAGCCGAGCACCTTATCCACTAGGCCATACCGACTGAACAAGGTTATGTACCTGCTGCTTCAATGCATACTGAGACAAGTAATAAGGTTAATGTACCTACTGCTTGATGGCATACTGAGACAAGTAACAAGATTATGTACTTGCTGCTTGATGGCATACTGAGACAAGTATTATGTACCTGCTGCTTGATGGCATCCTGAGACATGTAACAGGATTATGACAGAGTGGAAAGAGAACCCCACCAAGCTTATAAATGTGTCACTGTACACTGAAGCCGCTGTGGCTTAATGGATGAGGTGATGGACTCCTGACCAGGTTTCTGGTTCCACTCCAGCCGTTGGCACAACGTTGTCCTGGCTTTCGGACGAAGTAGTGAGAACCGAGGTCTCGTGTCACGCTTCGGATGGGTCCACAAACGTGAAAATTGTCGTGGAGTGACGTAAAACAATAATCAATTACTGTATGTCTGATAATTGGAAGTTAAACATCCCTATTTGCTAGGTAGAAAGAGCTCATAGCCAAGTAACTTAGCCTCATAGTGGGTGTGTCCAATTACAAGTAGGAGTATGTGTAGAAGTCATGTCGTAATAATGTAACACATTGACACTATATGCAAGAAGCCTGTAACATAAGCAACAGATCTAACGTTTGTGATATACAGGAATGTGTTAAAAGCGAGATAACTCGTACCTCGGTGCTTCCGTCAGTCAGTCACGAGGTGAAGTTCGTCATTTGGCAGATCAAGATAATTTCGCGTACAGACGAACCTGCCTCTGGGTCCACCTGTCTTACCGCCCACCTCCCTTAAACAATTACCTGTAAAATGTGACATTTACTTCTTCCCAACGAAACGCTCCCTGCAATGACTGGAATAATGCCTTATTCTTTTAAATTTACATTTATTTAAGACTTAACAAAATAAAATCACTCAGTAAAATGGACATGGTGGCGGCACCTCTCTGGTACATTGCTTAATAATTTTTGAGTTTCCAAAACTCTGTCAAATTGTTTGCTAAGCAGAGTTGACATGTGGTAAGAACTGACTAGTTGGTTCCATGTTTAATATTGTTTAATATTTTACACTCGCGTACAGACAAAGCCGACCCACCACCTGCACTTCGCACATTTCATATAGCCTAATAACATTTTTCAAGCATTTCTCAACATATTTTTCTGCAAATTTTACTGATTCAAAGAGCAAAGCTGGACACATTGTGGAGATTCACTAAACATTGAAAAAGAAGAACATGTTAATAAAACATATGCCCCCGCGTGGGCTTATATTCATAGCAGCAACAAAACTTTCCTAAATTGTAAATTTCATGTGCCATAACTCCTATAGATTTTACTAGTAGTGTAGTATTACTTTGACATATTGACTCTCAAATCTATAGGCAGCCTTTCCTCTTAATCATTTTTTAAATTACTTTTGTTTAAAAGAACTTGACTTATTAAATATGTGAAATGTAATCAAATTCTGACGAGGATTTAATGATGTATGATAACATATGAGAATCACCTGGAAACCAATATTTCAGTCTTTTCTATCACTTGTGACCTTGACCTTTGACACCAGAATCAATAGGGTTCTTCCTCTCTTGATAAGTAAGTAAGCACAAGACATCTAAATTTGGTTTGAATATGGTGAAGGACACTCGAGTTATCATCCAAAAACAAAAAATAACATTCTATTTTCATCAGCTGTGACCTCTCATCTTTGGACCCCAAAATCAATAGGATTCTTCCTCTCTTGATTCAAATTTATGTAAGTATATATAAAGAGAGAAGGATTGAAGGATGGAAAAAGCAAACACTAAATGCCCCCTGCCATACCTGAAAGGGGATAATTACATAATTACAGGTGTCACAAAAATGTTTGAATGAAAGAGATTTTAAAGAATGTCAGTTGTAGTTTACAAGACTTTTTTTTCTATCTTGTCCTCATGTTTAGAAACTTATCTTTCTGGATACAACAAAACAAGCAAAAGTAAAATATAAACACTTGAAAGAAAAAAAAATAAGTAATTGGCATTAATATCAAATACTTTTCCATTTTCAAACTGCAGTACTTTTCAAGGTCTGAACAAATTTATTCAATGAATTGAACAAAAGATTCTTACCATGTCACTAACTTAAGACATTTCTTTGATACTGGTTTTCTTTATCAGTTTATTATCTAACATATAATATATGTACATGTACAATAGAAAAATTATATATCAAAATAAACTTTCTTGTTGTAAAACTGGTTGTATTGAGAAAGTAAAGATAAATGAAAAATAAATGTCATAGCTTTCAAGTTGATTAAAGTGTACATAAACAAGATATATTTGTGAAAAACTATGCTTATGTTGGCAACAAAAGTCTGTCAGTATATTTTAAGAGAGAAAAACTTGCAACCAAAAATTTGCATACTATGTATAAGAATTATAAATGTTGAAGAAACACAACATTTACCTTTTTAGATAAGTAAGATTTTCCTTAAGTCCTGACATTGAAAGTGTTATGATACCATTTAAATCTCTCAAGGCAGACTTGAGATATTGCCACACCTAGACAATATGTGTTATGATACCATTTACCGGGTAAATCTCTCAAGACAGACTTGAGTTATTGCCACATCTAGACAATATGTGTTACGATACCATTTAAGTTTCTCAAGACAGACTTG
The DNA here is from genome assembly GCA_035048485.1 of Pteria penguin. NCBI lineage: Eukaryota > Metazoa > Mollusca > Bivalvia > Pterioida > Pteriidae > Pteria > Pteria penguin. The sequence goes on along the minus strand of CM068591.1, from coordinate 2,678,840 downwards.
AGATATTGCCACACCTAGACAATATGTGTTATGATACCATTTAAGTCTCTCAAGGCAGACTTGAGATATTGCCACATCTAGACAATATGTGTTATGATACCATTTAAGTCTCTGAAGGCAGACTTGAGATATTGCCACATCTAGACAATATGTGTTATGATACCATTTAAGTCTCTGAGGGCAGACTTGAGATATTGCCACACCTAGACAATATGTGTTATGATACCATTTAATTCTCTCAGTGCAGACTTGAGATATTGCCACACCTAGACAATATGTGTTATGATACCATTTAAGTCTCTGAAGGCAGACTTGAGATATTGCCACATCTAGACAATATGTGTTACAATACCATTTAAGTCTCTGAAGGCAGACTTGAGATATTGCCACATCTAGACAATATGTGTTATGATACCATTTAAGTCTCTCAGTGCAGACTTGAGATATTGCCACACCTAGACAATATGTGTTATGATATTATTTAAGTTTCTCAAGACAGACTTGAGATATTGCCGCACCTAGACAATATGTGTTATAACATTTAAGTCTCTCAAGGCAAACTTGAGATATTGCCGCACCTAGACAATATGTGTTATGATACCATTTAAGACTCTCATGGCAAACTTGAGATATTGCCACACCTAGGCAATATGTGTTATGATACCATTTAAGTTTCTCAAGACAGACTTGAGATATTGCCGCACCTAGACAATATGTGTTATGATACCATTTAAGTTTCTCAAGACAGACTTGAGATATTGCCGCACCTAGACAATATGTGTTATGATACCATTTAAGACTCTCATGGCAAACTTGAGATATTGTCACACCTAGGCAATATGTGTTATGATACCATTTAAGTTTCTCAAGACAGACTTGAGATATTGCCACATCTAGACAATATGTGTTATGATACCATTTAAGTCTCTCAAGACAGACTTGAGATATTGCCACATCTAGACAATATGTGTTATGATACCATTTAAGTCTCTGAAGGCAAACTTGAGTTATTGCCACACCTAGACAATATGAGCCTGAATTAGGGCTTATTTTTAAAAAAAAGTGCTATGACTCCGCAATGAGAGAACAAGGCAGTGTTTCCGACTGCCACCTAACAGCCAGGCACTTCTGATAAAAACTGGCTCGGTCAGGTAAAACTTTCACTATCATTTCATTTGAATATGAAGATTTTACCAGAAAAAAATGTTCTGTTAAGCCTAACAAAGTTTCAACACACTGACAGCATTTCAACAAAAATGGAACGGAATTGAAAAACAACCTTCATAAACAGCAAAAAATTCAATTTTATAAAAACTTGTAGCAATTTATTGTTTACACTGTAATTATCATCAAAACTAGAGTATATCTGTAACAAAATATGCTTTCCTTGAGGGCTTATATGAGCGACAATGCTGTTCTCACAACCTTTTTAATTATTAGTGCCAAGGGCAATAACTCCTCTAAAATAAAATCTTTTTTTAAAGGTGCTTGAGTAATCATCCAGAAACTTTCACTTTCACTCATTTTCTGCCAAAGTTCAATAGCTGCCACCTTGACTAGAGACTGATTCACTTCAGTAGGCTTCCTTCTTCTCCTGATGAGAAACAATCCAGAGTTGGTCTGATTCTGATGAAAGATATTTGACTTATGGGTATGCCATGTATGCAAGGTAATAACAGATGCAGCAAACACTTAATGTCCAAGCCATTTCATACAGGAGCAATATATTTATACTGAATTTCACAAAATGTCCAACCTTTCCACTGAGTATACACAGTCATGATGAATTAATTCCATGGTAGTATATTAAATAGTATGACATCTAAACACCAAATTATCTAAATAATGTAGTCTACAAGACCTGACCAAGTATGCGACCCTTGACGGTTACCTGGCAGTGGGGTTTTGATCATTTTGTAAACCTGTATGAAAACATGCAATTTTCCTGCTTCTACACAAGAACCGAATTTCACCGCCTGTTCTACACAAGAACCGAATTTCACTGCCTTTTATAACTAATAAACACCTGCAGCGCCAATATGAGACCTGTATCTTAATGGAATGATCATCTACTGATCCGACAGCATCTATGATTCTCCAAGATGATTTCTGTAATGTTCACCATCACAGATAACAACTTTCACTGTTATACTGTGTAACTTTCACTGTATACTGTGTATGTAACATTCACTGTTATACTGCATATGTAACTTTCACTGTTACACTGCGTATGTAACATTCACTGTTATACTGCGTATGTAACATTCACTGTTATACTGTGTATGTAACTTTCACTGTTATACTGTGTATGTAGCATTCACTGTTATACTGTGTATGTAACTTTCACTGTTATACTGTGTATGTAACTTTCACTGTTATACTGCATATGTAACTTCCACTGTTATACTGTGTATGTAACTTTCACCGTTATACTGTGTATGTAGCATTCACTGTTATACTGTGTATGTAACTTTCACTGTTATACTGTGTATGTAACTTTCACTGTTATACTGCATATGTAACTTTCACTGTTATACTGCGTATGTAACATTCACTGTTATACTGCGTATGTAACATTCACTGTTATACTGCATATGTAACTTTCACTGTTATACTGTGTAGCATTCACTGTATGTAACATTCACTGTTATACTGCGTATGTAACATTCACTGTTATACTGCGTATGTAACTTTCACTGTTATACTGCGTATGTAATTTTCACTGTTATACTGTGTATGTAGCATTCACTGTTATACTGCATATGTAATTTTCACTGTTATACTGTGTATGTAACATTCACTGTTATACTGCATATGTAACATTCACTGTTATACTGCATATGTAACTTTCACAGTTATACTGTGTATGTAACATTCACTGTTATACTGCATATATAACTTTCACTGTTATAATGTGTATGTAACATTCACTGTTATACTGTGTATGTAACTTTCACTGTTATACTGCATATGTAACTTTCACTGTTATACTGCGTATATAATTTTCACTGTTATACTGTGTATGTAACTTTCACTGTTATACTGCGTATATAATTTTCACTGTTATACTGTGTATGTAACTTTCACTGTTATACTGCATATGTAACATTCACTGTTATACTGCATATGTAACTTTCACTGTTATACTGTGTATGTAACTTTCACTGTTATACTGTGTATGTAACTTTCACTGTTATACTGCATATGTAACATTCACTGTTATACTGCGTATGTTACTTTCACTGTTATACTGCGTATGTAATTTACACTGTTATACTGTGTATGTAACTTTCACTGTTATACTGTGCATGTAACATTCACTGTTATACTGTGTATGTAACATTCACTGTTATACTGTGTATGTAATTTTCACTGTTATACCGTGTATGCAGCATTCATTGTTGTACTGTGTATGTAATTTTAACTGTTATATTCACTGTTATATTGTGTATGTCACTTTTTACGGTATGAATTCCAAGCTCTCACATAATCACATGAATGCTACAGAACTCATTTTGAAAATTATTGGCATTTGTGGGTCGGTTATTTATAACTTTATTATAATGATATAATTATATAATGTAATAATTATATAATATAAGAATATTATGGTTACTTTATTAAAATATAGGTCATAAGTTTGTTGTGCCAGTGTTGATTTGTAATAAGTAAACAGGAAACTCTGATCCTAAATAGGATTAGGACAATTTGACATTTTCATGCAGGTTTATGGTCCGATCAAATCCCAGCCAGCCATCAAAACCCCAAGCCAGCCATACAGACCTCCAGCCAGCCATTAAAATCCCAGCATCGAAACAACAGCCAGCCATCAAGACCCCAGGCCAGCCATACAGACCCCCAGCCAGCCATTAAAATCCTAGTATCCAAACCCAAATCAGCCATCAAGACCCCAGCCAGCCATACAAATAGCTATAAAAGGTGGGGTATATGCTGAGATCTTCTAGACTATAACATATTCTTGATGATATCATGGACATGGTAAAATAAAGTACATGTAATATAACGTCATAACAATATCTATGATATAAACACAGAAATATATAGAATCCCTTATTAATGAAATTTAATACAGAATCGTAAACTTTCCTGAAAATCTGTGGATTTTTCTGGATGTATATGCTGCCATACTGATACGTATATAACCTCATTTTAGTAAAGATATATTGAGATTCTTACGCCACTATCATAAATCTTATCATGCAGGACAAATATGTCTTCCAGGGGTCCAAAAATATGGAGTCATGTTGATCAAATTCATTTTGAAGAACACTGTTTTCAATAAACAATCTTCTCCATGATTTATTTGTGGTAACTATGGTAACACTATACAACAGGGAATCTGTACCTTTGAAATTCGTCCGTCAACACTGTATACATTTATGTTAATAAGTTCATTGTTTTCAATTCTTCGTAACTATAGTAACACTATGCAACAAGACATCTGTATCCTTGAAATTCAGCTGTGTACACTGCATACATGTATGTCAATAATTTCATGTTAGTCATTGAGTTGCTTGAGACTAACTCTTGCCATCTGCATAACTCCATCATATGTATCATTTCCACCAATAAACCCACTAGCATGAACAAAAACACAGCCTGGAATTCCTGAAATGTCTGAGAGGGCTTGGTCCCTTATACCTCTCCACTCCTCAGGCAAGGATAATCTGAAAGAGAATTCTAACTCATTGACTGTGTGAATATGTAGACATGTAAGTCCTCCTTATTATACTAGCCAACATTTGACCATGAAGTGTTTATTTAACTATATCATGAGTTAGAACAAACATTTTATGTCCTAATGTCAACTTTGATGTGTTTTTGCTTTAAATATAAAAGTTATGACGGGAAGGGGGAGGGACAAGTACACCATAAGCTGGTAAAAGAATGAGGGAGATGGGAGGCTAGTATACTATATGGTGTGTAGGATGACATCTGGAGCTAAACATGTCAATATGTAGTCCGACTAGTCAATATGTAGTCTGACTAGTCAATATGTAGTCAATATGTAGTCCGACTAGTCAATATGTAGTCCGACTAGTCAATATGCCCCTCTGAAAGGAAACTGGCAGTAACTTGACATAACTGTGACATTTGCAGTTGGTGTATGCTGCAGAAACTGCTATAAACTTCAGTTTCAGCATTTACAACACCGAAAACTTGAAGAATATTGAAGTCTTAATAGATATATTGGTATTGTATATGAAAGATATAGTGGTATTGTACTTAATAGATATAGTGGTATTGGACATGACAGATATAGTGGTATTGTACATGATAGATATAGTGGTATTGTACTTAATAGATATAGTGGTATTGTACATGACAGATATAGTGGTATTGTACATGATAGATATAGTGGTATTGTACATGATAGATATAGTGGTATTGTACATGATAGATATAGTGGTATTGTACATGATAGATATAGTGGTATTGTACATGATAGATATAGTGGTATTGTACTTAATAGATATAGTGGTATTGTACATGATAGATATAGTGGTATTGTACTTAATAGATATAGTGGTATTGTACATGACAGATATAGTGGTATTGTACATTATAGATATAGTGGTATTGTACATGATAGATATAGTGGTATTGTACATGATAGATATAGTGGTATTGTACATGATAGATATAGTGGTATTGTACTTTATAGATATAGTGGTATTGTACTTAATAGATATAGTGGTATTGTACATGATAGATATAGTGGTATTGTACATGATAGATATAGTGGTATTGTACATGATAGATATAGTGGTATTGTACATGATAGATATAGTGGTATTGTACATGATAGATATAGTGGTATTGTACTTAATAGATATAGTGGTATTATACATGATAGATATAGTGGTATTGTACTTAATAGATATAGTGGTATTGTACATGATAGATATAGTGGTATTGTACTTAATAGATATAGTGGTATTGTACTTAATAGATATAGTGGTATTGTACATGATAGATATAGTGGTATTGTATATGATAGATATAGTGGTATTGTACTTAATAGATATAGTGGTATTGTACATGATAGATATAGTGGTATTGTACATGATAGATATAGTGGTATTGTACATGATAGATATGTACTAAACTCACCCTGATGTTTGTCATTCAAACACAAAAATCTCAATCAAGGACAAGTTAAGATTTCTTAGGTCACAATGCAAAGATTACATCAAGATTTTAAATGAAAACACTACTCATTAGCCTTGTATGACATGTGAACATCCTATTCCAAGGAAGTAAGTATTCATACAAATATGAACACTTGTGCTTTGAGTTACTCTGAATAACTCAACAGAGTCACTCAAGCATAACAATAAGGTCAGACGCAGTATCTGAAGCATGCACAGAAGTCAGCATTTCAAAATAAACCACTGATATTAGCTTTGTAACAGTAACACATCTTTTGTCCAACACTGAGTTACCCCAATAACTTAACCAGTGTGTAAGTATAATATATGTATCACTTGTTTGTCCACACTGCTGTAGCCGACCAGGGGTATAGCGTAAGCTCTCCTCACCTTTGTCAGGGTAAGCTAAAAATGAACTTCAATATCACAAAATCTACTTTGAAATGGAAATATAAGTAATGAATGTCACTGCTGGTGTTCTCTGAAGCAGATCTTGGGAAAATTTGAATATTCCATACTGATTTTAATTTCTTTGAACACTAAAAGTAAGTCGTTCATTTCTAACATGATTCCAGATAAAGTTCATGTCTGAGAAATTAATTATTCAAAAAAAGGTAAAGATTATGATGAGAGAGTACTGACCTATTATCGAAGGATCTGAGAGACACAGATACACATTGTATTCTCCATTTATTATTGCTGTCCTGATACAACACATACTTAATCTTCCCTTCAATATCCATCTCTGCCTCTATAGTAAAAAGGTGATCCTTCCACGGGCAGCCACTCGTACCAAGGTTAATGATTTGTCCACTAGCATCCACCTTTAGTAAACATAGTCTGATAATGCTATACCCATTTGCTCAATATTAATAAATATACTATGACTACAATTAATATAACATGCAAAAAAAAAAACAATGTAAAATAATCTTGAGGACGACATTTTATGTCTGGGAGGTCAAAGGGTCACAGTGGTTTCATTGTAGGACTTTTGTGTGTCTTCTGTCCTTTGTAGGTCTTTTTCTTATCTTTTTTCTATAAGCAATACTTTAGCATGTACAACAGCCAGCAGATACAACCACTATATGGCAGAGATATTCCCAACATTCCTGATAATAGAGGTAGTTTGAAGTTAAGGTAGAAGCACTCTAACTCCCTACCGACTTCTGCTCAAATTGAGGGTATTTTCCAGCAGAAAGTGATATGCTAATGATAAATGCATAATCTGCAACATTTGTCAAGCCTTCGATGTGTCGACAAATTTATCTAAAAATTTCAGCTTCTTTATTTCAATATCTTTTGGCATTTTGTTTCCTTTTACTACTTTCAGAACTTAATTCCGAGTCATTTGATATCAAACATGATTACAATACTCAGATTAAATCTAAGATATTAGATAATACAATATAACAAATTCTTAGTCATCAAAGTTTTTTTCGTTAGATACTTTCTAGTTTCATGTAAGATTTTATTCCAAAAACTTTCAAAATGAATGTCTCAGAAAGATCTTTTCAAAAATATATACCTATCCGGTAATTTAGGTTTTCTTGAAAAATGAAATTTATGAAAATCTTGAATAGGAAACTAACCAAAGTGACTGTTGTCAACTTCTTTTCTTCGATGGTAATGTGATGTAACAGGTATGGAGAGCTATCTGTAGCTTAATCAGAATGCATCTACCGTCAACTGAATACTTCTCCAAACAATGAAGATTTAGGAGATAGGAATTTACTAAGGGTGGGCCGATTCATCGAGATATTTTAACTCACGATATTAGGATCGATTCACGAGTAGTTGTATCGATACATGCTTCCAGAGAAATACAAATTCTTTTTACTAGCAATTTAGTTCGGGTTCGCTATTCGGAGAATTGAAAGTGAAACTGCAAAACATGTGTGAACACTGGGTCAAATTGGTTTCTCCCATAATCAGTAAATCTGCCGTGTGGGAGAATTTCAGGATGCCCATATATGAAGAGAATGGAACGAGACGCCAAGACAAATATCACATTATTTGTTTTGTTTGTTATCTTCAGGTAGAAGATCATTTATTCGTTGGTTTATGTATTGTTCCTTTAATAAAAATATTAGCTTTGCTTCAAATTGTCATTATTTAAAGTATCGTGATACGTATCGTATCGCAAGGTTGGTATCGTAATACGTATCGGATCGGTCCATAGTGGTATCGGCCCACCCCTAGAATTTACACCAAGTTACCATGGTGCTAGCAGACCAGGCTCAGATTCCCTGGATAACACACCAGTTCACTGCAGTGTAATGTCATAGTTGACCCTAGTACCCACTGGTGGCTTGGTCTAGTAAAACAAAGTGAACAAAGTGCCTTAAATAGCGACACAAAAGTCCAGAAATCACCATGAGGCCTGGACGAGGGATCTGACCAATACCAATAACCACAGTGACATGTCCTCTGTCAAACAACATGGAGTCTTATCTATCAAAATATGACATCCATACCTCAAATCTCTTTTTAATTGCTTCCTCAACTATTTCTCGAGCTGGTAGCCAAGACTTTTTGTAATATGTCACTTTATCTACAAATTCCTCTCCTACCATCTTCATAGCTTTTAGAAAATGTGCCTTCAAGAGAGAAAAGTCATTAGTAATAATGTATCATTAAATAAATGACAGCTGATCAAGTTTGGAAAAGGAAGGAAATATTCATATATGAACTCCTTCATTTTTCACTTTTCTTAACATCTATTTTCAATGTAGGACAAGTCTTTTCTTTCATTTACAGCACATTGAAAAATCTTTAAGTCTATCACTTGGAATAATTCTATAGATGTAAATTTTTATCATACACATGTTGTAGCCAACCTTAACATATTGACTAAATATAGTGTCTTATTTTCTTCCCAACACCTAAGTATTAATTCAATTCTTTATTATGTTATATTACACAAGCATCACTTCAGGAAGTAATAATTTAGTAGATTTACAATTCAATGTTTTTCTTTTAATATCACTTATGAGACAATCCGTAGGAAGTTTAAGAAATGATGCTTGTGACTTCACTTTGTGATATTGATTGTAAATAATGATGTACTATAATAAGCTCATCATTTTATTGACACTGGTCTCGTTCTAGTCCTAATCGTAATATGTACTATAATAAGCTCATCATTTTATTGACACTGGTCTCGTTCTAGTCCTAATCGTAATATGTACTATAATAAGCTCACCATGTTATTGACACTGGTCTCGTTCTAGTCCTAATCGTAATATGTACTATAATAAGCTCACCATGTTATTGACACTGGTCTCGTTCTAGTCCTAATCGTAATATGTACTATAATAAGCTCATCATTTTATTGACACTGGTCTCGCTCTAGTCCTAATCGTAATATGTACTATAATAAGCTCATCATGTTATTGACACTGGTCTCGTTCTAGTCCTAATCGTAATATGTACTATAATAAGCTCATCATTTTATTGACACTGGTCTCGTTCTAGTCCTAATCGTAATATGTACTATAATAAGCTCATCATTTTATTGACACTGGTCTCGTTCTAGTCCTAATCGTAATATGTACTATAATAAGCTCATCATTTTATTGACACTGGTCTCGTTCTAGTCCTAATCGTAATATGTACTATAATAAGCTCACCATGTTATTGACACTGGTCTCGTTCTAGTCCTAATTGTAATATGTACTATAATAAGCTCATCATTTTATTGACACTGGTCTCGCTCTAGTCCTAATCGTAATATGTACTATAATAAGCTCACCATGTTATTGACACTGGTCTCGTTCTAGTCCTAATCGTAATATGTACTATAATAAGCTCACCATGTTATTGACACTGGTCTCGTTCTAGTCCTAATCGTAATATGTACTATAATAAGCTCACCATGTTATTGACACCATTTACGGAATGTTGAAAACCGCACTCGATTTCCCCCAGTGCCCGTGCTTTCGTCAGAATCTGACTCCGTCATGATGATTATAGTTTACAGTGTAGCATCCCTTGGCAACATGATAGACGCATTTTTATTGGTTAGTATAATGATAATATGCAATGCAGCAACTGGAATTGTCCAATGAAAACATGCTCACTAGCAATCACACAAAACAATGTGGGATTTGATCACATTATAAGGGCCTAAAAATAATCATTGGAATTGCAGAGGCATGGTTTGAAAATGACAGACTGAAGCGAGTGACATAATAGACATTTGGTGAGCGGTTTATAGCACACGTATTCCATTTTTTAGGTGCGCTATGGTGCGCGAGAGTGACTGCTCGCCTTAAAAGACAAGCCCTGCGTTCCAGTCCTAATTGTAACATGTACTTTAATAAGCTCATCATTTCATCGACACTTGCCTTGTTCCAGTCTTTATTGTAATATGTACTATAATAAGCTCACCATTTCATCTATATTGGTCTCGTTCCAGTCTTTATTGTAATTTGCTACTCTGCTGCTGATGCTGGTGTTGATGTGGTATCTATTATAACAAATCATTAAATTGTCACTTTAGCGAGATACTAGTAACATAAAATACAGAAGTAACATCGATCATGTGATTTAGATACTTACATCAACATATCAAAATGATACAGCAACACATTATACAAACACTAACAGCAACATACCATAACAGCATTAACAGTAACATACCACAACACTAACAGCGGCATACAACACTATCAGCAACATACCATAACAGCACTAACAATAACATAATACAAAAACACTAACAGCAACATACTATAATGACACTCATAACATACCACAATAACAACAACAACAGACCACTATGATAACAACAACAACAACAGACCATGATGGACATTCATGGATAACTGGAAGTCAGAGATGAGACAGACGGAATGCCTTGTCCTTTGGTCTGACCAAAAGTTGTTTAATACTGAATGTTATAAAAATGTGTAAGTTAAGATATACATGGATTTCATTACAATGTATCAATAGTTGCTAAACCTCCATTTCCTCCCAAGTCAAGTCAAGTCTTTCTTACCTTGGTTCTCCATCATACATGTTCACTCCATTATCAATAGCGTCAATTTCCAACACAAAGTTCTCGTAGACTTTGTCATAGATCTGTCCTGTTACTGGGTCATTTTCCTCTATCTCCAGAAGATTGGCTAACACTGCCATACCATAGTGACAGTAGACAAGGCCTGCACTGCTCAACTTTATCGTCCACTTCTTGTCAGGCTTTAAACTGTTCATTGTCTCCTTGAACGTCCTTCAAAATGGACCATGACAAATTCAAGACCATGAACTATACAACCATGTCAATGAATGGCAACTATTGTGACAATATTTTTCCACAATAATATTACTATCTTATATACATATCAGGGGAAATATTGAAGTCAAAATGATATTACACTGCTGTATGTGTTTTACAGTGACTGTGCTTGCATAGCTGACACTGTTGAGACTAGGCACATACCCCTTACATCTTATTATTTTGTTGTTTTTAAATTTTTTTATGATATTTATCCCCATCATATTGATCAAGGCAAGAAGATTTATTTAGCATCCACCTCATCACCAGATTTAGAACTGGGCTTTTAATATTTAAAAGCCAGGAGCCCAGCAGGCCCCACATTTCCATTGTCAGTTAACAAAATTCATTTGTTATATATGAGAAATAGTTAATGAGATGTGACATCATGTCAGTACATAATCTACCACATATCATTTATATGTAGAGAGGTAAAGTAAATCAGTAAATACAACTATAACTATAAATATAGACTGATGTATCCATGACCTTTCACCCCTGCACAGATATATTTAAATCAGTAAAGAATATTCCTGCACAGTTTTCATAATCTGACATAAATGCCAACACTGATGCCTGACAATCCACCACAAAAATAATCTGACATAAATGTCAACATTGATGTCTGACAATCCACCATAATAATAATCTGACATAAATATCAACACTGATGTCTGACAACCTACCATAATAATAATCTGACATAAATGCCAACATTGATGTCTGACAATCCACCATAATAATTATCTGACATAAATATCAACATTGATGCCTGCCTATGGTTATTTCTAATCATAACCATAACATTTTCCCAGATAGAATAATAATAAGCCATATTACTTATTTAGTTATTTTTAAACTCATACATTTACCTCATAAGAAAAACCATATAAAAGAAATGGGAAATGTAGGTCCTTTTACCTTTGATGATGATCAAATCGATGCTTCACTGGGTCATATATACCTCCAACATCCACCACAATATCACAGCTGTCAATCACTGCAGGGTCTCGTGTCCTGTGCAATATAAATTATCACTATAAATCATCACTCCATCATGAGCAAAATTACCTTCTTAAAATCAACTTATTCAAAATCAATCTATTTCACACAATTTGTTTCTACACAAAGCATTCAAAATTGTCAAAAATGTTCTATTAGTGAAATCTTCAAATAGTTGAGTAAACAGAGACTGGAACTTACTACATAAATTAGTGGATAACAAACTTTTGTTTTCAAATTTTTAGCACGTTATAAGTGATTTATCTATAGGCTATTGCAAATCAATCTTCTGGATGGCTCACCAGAAATGTCCCCTCATAGTTTATGAGATGATGGATCAGTGCTGTGCTCTGAGAGCTTAAATATCCTCCAATTTTTGAGAAAGCGTGTGGACATTAAATCTCTGTCTGTAGACATGCACAACCATGACAATATGTCACAGACCACTGCACCCTTACTGATAAAACCCCCAAAGTGGGGGACCACAATTTGTTGAATTTGCTTGTTTTGTTTTTCATTGCCCTATAGCAAAACATGTTTGAAGAAAAGATAGGCCTTGCAAAGAGGTTCTGAGCACTTGATTTTGTCTATCATTGCCAGTTTAACAAAACGTCGTTGACACTCAGATCCTCAATGAATAGTTAATGCAGGTTACCAATTGTAAAATTCTCGCTTGCATTTTTGTTTCAGTTTCTGTATTTTGAACTTACAAACTGACAATAAACTCACATTTTGTGAGTTTGTGAGCATAAATTTGGAGCCCTGGACTCACTACTAAGACATACCTGACAATCTCTGCATCTTGATATTCTTTGAGTTGACGTAACAGGAAGCAAGCGAGGACCTCATCACAGTGGAATGATCCATTATGTGTTGCAATCCTCTTCATACCTACACACAACTTCTTGGCAGGAGATGACATTCAGTATTAGTATTTAAGTGCTGGTGGAGGATTCTAAAACAATATCATTAAAATACATGGTTAATTATATTACCACCTTGGTTTGAACTTGTGAGCTCTCTGAAACCAGTACTCTACTGGATCATCATCTTGAGCTTCAATGAATTCATCTCCAGTCAATATTAAGTCAATAACAGATCTAGACTGTATCATACATGAAACCAATCCTGCTTCAAGACATATATATCTCTTCTTCAAGATACAGAGCTTATGTCACTTTTATCAAGTTTAGTGAGAACTTTCACTACAATATCTTTTATATCACCTGGTATAAAATTGTCGCATTTCATTAGGTAAAAACGTGTCACATAGTGACCTCCTATGAGACTATAGGGGGTCAGTAAAATTTCTTAGGGGGCAATATAGCAGCTGCCTGTCCTATTCGTTACTGCCAACTACATAGCCAAAAACTAGTCTATCCACAGTTATTCAATGAATATTTTCCAGTTACCTCCCTCCGTGTGCGTGACTTCTGATAAATTGAAAGTATCTTGGCAGTCTAGTTTGTTGACAAGTATAGCAGCTGCTCTGCTCTTGTTACTGTTTCATTGCCTTTGTTCATTCATGACTGGGTATAAAAAGGACTTCAGATATAACTCGGAAAAAGTCTATTTGATGGTTTCTTACAAGTTCTTTCTTACTGGTTTGCGTTCTTACATGACCACGAAACTAAGTTCAATATTTTCTGATAAAGAATCAACAGTTTCAATAAATTGGGAAAAAAAATTGTTTTCATGGGTACTACAGTGGATATTCATCTCTGCAAATGGACTGCCAATTTACCAGTTTACTACCCAAAACAAAGTGACAAAGTGAAAGTACTAAGTAGATTGACCCACGTGTGAGAAATGATTAAGCGGTCGTGCTTAAGAATTTTAACTGTTTTACCTGTAGATACCTGTATAATATATATCACCAAAATGCTTTCCGTGGGTGATTTCTTTTTTAATGGTCAAGTTTCTAAAGGATATTTTTAAAACTGTTTTACTTACGCGCAACAAAATTGTAATCTGAAGTGGTGTAACGGATATAGAATCGACTAATTTATTCGGACACGAAATTCAAACTTTATCCCAGGAGAGATCTAGTTTCTCAGGTCTTGAATCATGAATTTATTTATCATAGAAACATAAGAGATAAACCTGTCTTACAGGTTTGCGTCTAATTTTAGGATTTTAATCACGTGATGTGGTTTGTCATGTATTGTAAAGAGTGTTCAGATATTCGTTCGGAGGCTCACTACTCGAGTGCATTCTAACGTTAGTACACGCTTTTTCGTTTCTATGCTTAGATTTTTTGTAACGAAGCATAGGACACCCTTTTAGACTTAGCCAGTGGTTCGAATTCTCAGGCAAATAACGCTAATACGCGTTTTAATTCTGGCGGTTCTGATTTTTATGCAAACATTAATACAAAACCAGTTTGAATCATTAGAGAAGATCGTGTGTCGGCCAACGCCAAACAGTTCAAAGGCAAATTACTGATTCTGCATACGAGAAATTAAAAGGAGAAGGTAACAAAATACATACTGAATAAGTCAGCTTTGAAACTCATGGAGAAAAACCGTGGTGCTGAAAATTTGCTATTCAAGATCATAGAAAAACTCCGCATCCGTAATAAGCATATAAGAATCGCATAAGCATCTCCTGCAGGCTGTCGTATAGTCTCTGAGTATAAATCCAATGAAATTGCCGATGATTCTGATGATGAAAAGAAGATTAGAAGTGGTGAACAAAGAGCGATCAAGATAAAGAAGGCAAACACAAACAATAGATATAATGCGTACAGAGACGGTTCCAATACCCCTTCTGCGACTGCTGGCTCTCGGACTCGGACTCAAATGCGTAATAATCAGTTACCTCTTCCTGGCACACGGAGTCAATTCAATCAGTCTTTTCGTGGGTACACAAACTAGAGGAATAGATCACTTCCAATAGATCTGTGTTTCAAGTGTTACTAACCAGGACACTGGCAGCTTCGATGACTCTGTAAAAGGAAGCTTATCAGAAAATTATGAATTTTGGAAAAATCTTAAAACGCGGGAATGATTTTTGATGTTGATAAATATGGATATTCTATACCTTTCATGGAAGAATCAGTCTGCAATAAGAAACAAAGCTTTTGTTACAAATAAATACATGATCTTTTGACGTCTGGAAGGATTACTAAAGTTCCTTTTCAGCCACATGTGGTAAGTCCGCCGAGTGTAGCGGAAAATCGAACGAAACAATGTCTCATTTTAGATTTAAGCAGATTAAATGTTTTAGTTAGAAAAGATAAAGTTAAATTTGAATATTAGAAAGTTGCTTCACAATACTTTACTAAAAGTTGTTACTGTATAAAGTTTATTATAAAAGCTCTGGTTATCACCATATTGAAATCACTCCACATTTCAGTCATATCTGGGATTTATGTGGGAAGAGAACTACCACTCTTTCACGGTTTTACCATTCAGTTTGTCGTCTTCATCTTTCTTATTCACAAAATTGGTTAAATTATGGGGGAACACGGCGTAAAGGTGACTCTGTACTTAGATGATGGCTTTCTGATGGTTATGAATCCAGCTTGCAGGGTGGTCAATATCTTAAAGGTACATTGAATCAGGCTGGTTTTTTAAAATCAATTTTGAGAAGTCGGTATTTATTCCTACACAACATATAGAATGGTAAGGTCTTACGTGGGATTCAAAATTGTTTGAGTTGTCCGTATTCCACAAAGCCTAATTGACGATGTGCATACGCCTCTTTCTCGAGTTATTTTTATTTTGCCAATTAAATCAGCTAAACAGTTGGCTCAAGTAATTGGACAAATCATGTCTTTATCACCTGTACTTGGTAACATTTGCAAGCTTATAACTAGTTATTGTTATATGTGTATTGTGACTAGAAAGTCCTGGGACTGTCTAATAAAAATTGTTGACTCATTAGTTTTGCTAGAACTAAATTTTGGGTTCAAAATGGTTCTATCCTTAATGCTAGAAAAATAAAGGATATTTATAAAAATCCAACAGTGTTTTCAGATGCAAGCAATGTGGCTGCAGGTGCATTTACTGTAGAAATGGGTGAACTAAAGTTTCACGAAATGTGGGATGAAAGCGAGTCAAGAATGAGTTATTGAGCTCGACTTGGCGTGAGCTTAAAGCTATAGAACAAGCTCTTTTGTCATTTTCTAATATCTTTGTTTCTAAGTGACTTGTTTTACAGATAACCAAAACTGTGTTCACATTATCAAATCAGGAAGCATGAAAAAGCATTTGCAAGAACTGGCTTTTAGCATTTTTTCAATTTGTTTCCGTTCTAATATTTCAATTGACATTGAATGGATTCCTAGTAATAAAAATTCGCAAGCAAAGTATCTTATTAAGATATTAGATTATGAAGACTGGGGTGTCACTGTCGAATTTTTCAACTTTGTCGATCATCTATGGGGTCCACAGTCAGTGGATAGATTTGCTAATTGTCATAACACAAAAATTGAAAAGATTTAATTCTTTATTCTGGAAAAATAAATGTGAGGCTGTAGATTGTTTTTCTCAGAGTTGGGAAAACGAAAATAATTGGCTTGTGCCCTCAATTCCATTGGTTTGTAAATGCATACGAATTATTTGATATCCTGTAGAGGGTATAGTACTCTTACTGTACCTTGTGCCAAAGTGAAAATCTGCTAATTTTTGGCCTTCAATATTTAGAGGTGAGTGGAAACTCATAGTTATATTTGTGAAATATTTAAATCTAAAGCGTGCCAAAAGATATTTGAGCACGGACTTAATAAACATTCTATCTTTGGCTCTGATAGTTTTAGTTCGCCTGTGTTAGCGGTTAGATTTGATATGTCAAATCTATAAGTATGTTTACATCTGCATGCATAGTTTATGTATATCACATTGATACAGTAATTCTCCTATTTTCTGTGGAACTATTAAGTATTCATTGTTTGAGAATGTAAATTCTGATCCTGTGAAATGTGTTGCAAGAATGTATATTCTGCTTATGTGTGATTTATAACAGAGATGTAGATCCCGATACCGTGTGATGTTTTGCCGGGATGTAGATCCTGATATTATGTGATGTATTACAAGGATGTAGATCCTGATATTATGTGATGTATTACAAGGATGTAGATCCTGATATTATGTGATGTATTACAAGGATGTAGATCCTGATATTATGTGATGTATTACAGGGATGTAGATCCCAATACCGTGTGATGTATTACAAGGATGTAGATCCTAATACTATATGATGTATTACAAGGATGTAGATCCTGATATTATGTGATGTATTACAAGGATGTAGATCCTGATATTATGTGATGTATTACAGGGATGTAGAACCCAATACCGTGTGATGTTTTACAGGGATGTAGATCATGATACTATATGATGTATTACGAGGATGTAAATCCTGATATTATGTGATGTATTACAAGGATGTAGATCATGATACAATATGATGTATTACGAGGATGTAAATCCTGATAATATGTGATTTATTACAAGAATGTAGATCCTGATATTGTATGATGTTTTGCAGGGATGTAGATCCTAATACTAAATAATGTATTACAAGGATGTAGGTCCTGATACTATATGATGTATTACGAGAATGTAGATCCTGATACTATATGATGTATTACAAGGATGTAGATCCTGATACTATATGATGTATTACAAGGATGCAGATCCTGATATTATGTCATTTATTAAAGGATGTAGATCCCGAAATTATGTGATGTACTACAAGGATGTAGATCCTGATACTATATGATGTATTACAAGGATGTAGATCCTGATATTATGTCATTTATTAAAGGATGTAGATCCTGATATTATGTGATGTACTACAAGGATGTAGATCCTGATATTATGTGATGTATTACAGGGATGTAGATCTTGATACTATATGATGAATTGCAAGGATGTAGATCCTGATAATTTGTGATGTATAACAAAGATGTAGATCCTGATATTATGTGATGTATTACAAGGATGTAGATCCTGATATTGTATGATGTTTTGCAGGGATGTAGATCCTGATACTATATGATGTATTACAAGGATGTAGATCCTGATATTATATGATGTATTACAAGGATGTAGATCCTGATACTATATGATGTATTACAAGGATGTAGATCCTGATATTAGGTAATGTATTACAGGGATGTAGATCCTGATATTATGTGATGTACCACAAGGATGTAGATCCTGATATTGTGTGATCACTTATATATGCAGGGATGTAGATCTTGATATATGTGTTTAATATATATATTGATGTACTATTAATATTATTCTATTTATTAGTGTTTTCTACAGGACGATGGCCTCATATTGAATGTTTATTAGAAGGACAAGACCTAAAACTCCAGGATATTGCAAGTAGTATGCCTGATCTTATTCTGCACTCAAGGGCAGATAATACATTTAAGAAATATAGGTACGGTTTTCAAAAATTTATTAAGTGGTGTGATAATACAAGCAATCACGGTCACACACCAGTCACACGCGCCATGAGTCAGGGGGATCAGGTGTCATGGAGGTAACATCCCCTGCTGACCAGTAACACGCGCAGTGAGTCAGGAGGATCAGGTTTCATAGAGGAGTAAGCATCCCCTGCTGACCAGTCACAAGCACCGTGAATAGGGAGGATCATATGTCATGGATTAAGCATCCCCTGCTGACCAGTCACACCCGCCATGAGTCAGGGATATCAGGTGTCATGGAGGAGTAAGCATCCCCTGCTTACCAGTAACGTGCGCCATGAGTCAGAGGGACCAAGTGTCAGAGGAGTAAGCATCCCCTGCTGACCAGTCACGTGCGCCATGAGTCAGGGGGATCGAGTGTCGGAGTAGTAAGCATCTCCTACTGGTCATTTCTGGGAGAGTCATCTTATGGTATCTTCGTTCATGAAATGCAGTACTTGTATTAATTAAATAATAAGTAGAAAAGAAAGATCTGATTACCTCAGTGAATATCAAATTAACGCCGGTTAGTTAATAACATAGGAATTATACATTGATTGTTTGATTGAATATTGTTTTACGTCACTCCATGATTATTTCACGTATATGGTGATGGTATCTGTCTGATGCATACAAATTTAGACCTTTGCAATGGACCCACCCGAAGCAGTGAGGGATCTTTTACGTGCCATGCCTATCGTGATACGGTGCCTCGGTTTTTACTGTCTCATCCGAAAGACAGAACACCGGTGTGCCCAGGAGGGATGGGGTCGAACCCGGGATCTCTCGCTCACGAACCAAGCACTAGGCCACACCGGCTTACATTTTATCTTACAATCTGTCCCTAAAATTTTCCTTACATAATTACCACAACATAATGTTAAAACAAGTTAAATAACATAAGTTTGAGTATGTCATTTTGTAAAGTTTTGTACAGTTTAGCTACGAAATAAAATAAAATACGTAATTAAACATGAAACCCCCCCTGGAAAAAAAACCAAACAAAACAAAACAAAACAAAACAAAAACAAAAGCAAAACCCCCAAAAATATAACAAAACTGACAAATAAACCCTCGGAATAATAAAATAATTACATAAAAACTTTAGGTAACATGAAATACATTGTACAGTACTGAATGTGTATAGAAAAAAGGAAATATCGACAAATATAGTGCATATGACCATATAAGATTTTATCACATAAGGTAAAAACACCCCTCCCAACTTTCATTGAAGCGATAAAAACAAACCAGAGAGAGAGAGAGACAGAGAGACAGAGAGAGAGAGAGAGAGAGAAGAAAACAAAAAGAAGGAAAAAAAAACTTTCTATCTGAACAAACAAAATAAAATGAATAGATTATTTAAATGAATAAATAAATAAGATAGTGGAAGGTGGGAAAGTTCAAATAGAACACTAAAAAGTTCATATGAATTCATCCACAATTCTGGACGATGCTTCACCTCCCATCTATGTGGTTTTTTTTTTATCTCTTTCTTTATCTTTTCTTTACTATTAATAGTTCAACAACAGAATGAGGATCATTGCTTTTATTATATAGTGCAATATTTAAAACCATTCTTGGCATTTGATTGGCTATCAAAGTCATCATGTAGTTCACTGTAGCAAATATGTTGTAATAATTGTCGCGCTAACGTTTTGGCTGATGACTATTTTTGTCACGTGGTGCTTGATAAACAATTTCATTAGTTCCATCCAAAGATTCGAGGCGTGGTGATTGTACTCCACGATCTAGTATTCCTATCGTACCTCACTGTGAGCATGCGCAGTAACTTCCTGCATTTGATGATGTAGACTTCATCAGAATCAAACCTAGAATTGACAGAAACATTTAACACTACAAAAGTTTTAAACATTTTTCATTGCGTTTTGATTGGTTTAAAATAGGTAAACCATTCTGTTAAGTACAAAGGAAGGAACGAGACAGTAGTACGAATTTAAAGCCTCTCTTTTGTTTAGAAAATTGAACATTATTCAGTTTATTCATAAATAATATGCAAATAATGACCAATTAGAATAAAAAAAAAACAGGGTTCAGACTTACGTGTAGTTACACCAGATACGCTTTGGTGCATGGTTTTGGATCATATTCCAGTAGAAGTTATGGAATACCTCGTCATCGGAGCCGTTATACGTCATGGTGATGGACATAGAGCTGTCTTCAAAAAGGATTTGTTCTGTAAATGAGCGCAGGATCTCCGCCATTATTATATACATTGTCGATTTTGAGAGACTTCTGAATACCACCTAAGAATATTAAGATAACGTTAGAATTTTTGACTGTCATAGTTTTTGCTTATAAAACGCTATACGACTACTTCCATTTTGTCATCACTTTTGGGGAATGAAAATAAAGTATAGTGATCACCTGAACAAGACTGTCTGTGACATAGAAAATCTCCAACTCATCTATAGATCGTGTTGGTAACAACAGTACAGCCAATATTGTGGATTCAGGGCGATCCCTATCAAAATAAAAAAAAATATTGCATAGATTGATATCATTATAGAGGGAGGTAGAATACTTTACATACAACTTCTCACCCCTCTTTCAAAGAATATATATATCATAAACATGCAACATGACACTGAAAACCCGTTTCCTGAATTAAAGATTATTCAGAACACTGTATACATACATGCTCATCTCCTGTATCACATTTAGTACTGTCCTGATCAAACAGACCAGAGCTACAAGGAAAACTGGATACATTAGAATTAGTTTGCGTGAGTCCATGATTGCGGGAATTCTCGCTATAATGCTTTCCGTAACAACATTAAGTTATGACGTCATAGACGTCATCAACGTCTTCGAAAACTTACAAATCATATCATCTAAACGTTTTAAGAAACCAGTTTTTATTAGACTAGTGCTTTGTATATATTTTCTATCTTTCTTTTTGTGTCTTTATATTTATGTAAGTCCTGAAGAAGAAGCAGATTGCTTCGAAAATTTTGCAATTTTTTAATTGTTTTAGTATCGTTATCGCTTACCTGTGCTTTTATATATATATATATATATATATATATATATATATATATATATATATATATATATATATATATATATATATATATATATATACAACTGCTTTTGTTTACCTCACAGTACATTTGGTTATTGTCGATGATCTTGCTTTCGTACAAGTTACCT
The DNA here is from genome assembly GCA_035048485.1 of Pteria penguin. Classification (NCBI taxonomy): domain Eukaryota; kingdom Metazoa; phylum Mollusca; class Bivalvia; order Pterioida; family Pteriidae; genus Pteria; species Pteria penguin. The sequence goes on along the minus strand of CM068591.1, from coordinate 2,656,789 downwards.
CTCTTTGCTCGCAAGTCATCAAGGCATGATAGATTTGTAGACAAAATGTCGATTGTACTCACATTATTTATAATATAATATATTGCATTATTTATTTAATCAATATTGCTTAATATTACAATCGTTATTTTTGTGAAACATGTTAAAATTACTTTATAATTTTCCTCTGAATTCTGAAATTTCACCAGTGAGCTGTTATATTGATAATTTATTTATTAAACATATTTTCTACGAACACTGAACATGTCAATAACTAGTGTTATGTCACAAAATTATTACAATTAAGTAGTTGTTGGAAACATGGGAGTAGTTTATCTACTCCGTTATTCAAACCCTAAGATCTAATCCGGACGAACGATGGAGACTGCTTATAGTAGATCTAAGCAACAGAAGTACAACGGAAACAATGCACTAAGTGTTATGTCCACGCGATGTGAAGTATAGATCTAGACGTATATCGCCGGGTAATTTATATAGTCATCATGATGGGTCTTCACGTTTTAGGTTTTGGCATAATAAAGTGATTTGAAAAAAATAACATGCACTTTAAACTTATTCTTAATCATTTTATGATAAAGGACTTCACTGTCCTTCATACATGTAATATTTAAAAAATGTAGGCCTACTATAATAGTTACCGGACAGTATTAGCTGGTTATAGCATTTTGACGAGCAATCATATCAAATTTTGTTGTACATGTATTTAAATGATTTTATAGGAATAAATCGAATTTTCATTTATGTAAAGGGCGGGGGTGTTATTATTATTATTATTTATCATTATTATTATTCTGCCCTACTTTCAGTATCCATGCCGGTGGGAGAAATGGTATTGATCGATCAAAATTAAAATCAGTGTTAAGTCAGAATTATATATGTGATATTTCACTATTAATACTTAAATAAGAGGTTGACCATTGGCTTTGCGAAATTTCATATTTTTTTATCCACTTACAGTAGTAGTAAACCAAAGCGCGAGTTTGGTCATAAGTTTTACATTGATTTATGTGTAAGAGGTCGACAACTGTAGGGTTGCAGCCTTCACCACTGACTTCGTTCTAAGAAGTGCGCTGTGTTTGCGACAAATGTTAACAACTCAGTGAACGTTTCTACTATAATGAAATTTTTACAAGATGTATTCGTGTGCTGAGAAGGGGAGACAAGGCAGTGACGATGATCACCCAAAGTCAAATCAAGTCTAAGTCTGTAGTCTGAAATAATTCTATTTCCCCAATGTACTTTTATACCATCGTACTTTTAATCTCCATATATAAGTCCCCATAAGTCAGATACTACTATTACTGCTGTCATACTCCACGCCACCTGGCGCAACAAATGTTCATGTATCAATACCGATAATCAACATATAATACAACAAGTAAGAGTTAACCACAAAATAAAATAATAGAGTCTGTTGACCATGAGATAGTAAGAGTTAACCACAAAATAAAATAATAGAATCTATTGACCATGAGATAGTAAAAGTTCACCAAAAAGTGAAATAATAGAGTCTGTTGACCATGAGATAGTAAGAGTTAACCACAAAATAAAATAATAGAGTCTATTGACCATGAGATAGTAAAAGTTCACCAAAAAGTGAAATAATAGAGTCTGTTGACCATGAGACAGTAAGAAGTCAACACAAAGTAAAATAATATAGAGTCTACTGACTATGGTCACGATCAGACTGACCACTGTAGGTACGCAGCTCTCGTAGTATTCATTGGCGGACCCGTGGGTAGCGTGGTAGCTACCTTACCCTATGCACTGTTGCAAACTTCATGCATTTTGGACCACCGTAACAAAGTTGTTTGCAGAAAACCTACAGAATCACCGGGGAACTGTTACCCGACCAGTACCATAAAAATCATGGTACGCGTTTTCTGATGTCACAAATAAATACATGCAAGGGTGAAGCGATTTTCAAGGGGTCGTCAGTCTCTCAGGGAATGTTCTCAAAGAAATAACACAAACACACTTTTCCGCAATTTTTCGGACTCCTGGACTTTATCAAGCATTAGTTAGAATAGTACAGTAGATCTACGTAACATCCATCTTTAGGCGAAACTTTTTTTTAAATTGGATTACGGATTTTAAAATTCAAAAATTGGGTCGGTCGGTCGGAAAAAATAAAAAAAAAAAAAATACAGAACACTTGAAAACTCAGTTTTTCCAACACTTTAAAACACTCGCGGTTTTTCTGGCCCTCATCTTCAATAATGTCAGCCACAATTAAATTGCCCAACAGTATAACTTGGGCTAGTCCGACAAATCTGACGAAGGGCATTTTTATCATTTGTCGACAAATGATAAAAATGCCCTTCGTCAGATTTGTCGGACTAAACTTGGGCCTAATCTTTTCAACATAAGTGTAGTAAATTCTAAATTTTAGGGACATAGACATGTTTTTGAATGCTTATATTTAATAATTTATCTAATTGAACAAACGAGAAAATACTTGGGACCCCCTCCTTCATACAATCACTAGTCACTATAATGAATTTATTATGGGTGCCAAAACGTCCTAAACGAGTGCCGAATCGTCTCGATTACGGTGCCGAAACATCTTAATCGGTGCCGAAACATCCAGGTACCGAAACGTCCATTATTCCATCATTCTCGTACCACGTTGGGATTGGAAATAATTGCATTCGTAAAGCAGTGGCTATATACACGACGGTCGTGTATATAGCCGGTAGTGGCTATGTACACGACCGTCGTGTATATAGTCTGTCACAGTCTATATACACGACGATCGTGTGAATAGCCTGGATGGATATTGAAGACCTAAATCAAAGACCTAAATTCTAAAATCACAGAGACTTTCTTGGTCCCAATGTGTTGCCCCTTGAGGTTAGTTGTGCATACATAGACCATAATTGTTGTAGGCTATTGGCAATACTGAGGATTTGCAAGATCGTCGTGTATATAGACCATATATTATGTTGTTGGCTATTTGCAAGATCGTCGTGTATATAGACCATATACATGGGCGGATCCAGAAATTTTTGTCAGAGTGCGTCCAACCAAAAAAGGGAAATTTTCCTCTTAGACGAGGGGGGGGGGGAGGTTCAACCCCAAAAATGCTCAAATATTATCTTTTTTTTGTAAAATTTTTCGGATGCCAAAGGGGGATGGAGGTTCTAGGGTCTATGGTTAAGTCGCCCCAAAGTAAAGTCGCCCTATATCCGTTAAGTCGCCCATAATGTCAAGTGCCCCAATGTCATGTTAGAAATCGATCTGTTTATGGTGATTGTTTGAGTTATCTATTTGTTCACTTGTAATACATGTTAATTAAATTGATGATTGTGCTACTTATGTCTTATTCTTCATAAAATTAAAAGATTTTAAATTACTAGAGAAAAGTTCTACATCAGTAATGGCAGTATAGATAGACACCAATCGCACGAGGCGACTTCAATTGATATCAATAATTATCCTATAGTAAACATACACCAAAATATTAATTCATAAAACTATATTTTCATCAATAAAAAGATAATTAATAACTCAAACATATATTTGAATATAATGATGAATCTCTATGTGGGGCGACCTTACTTGACAATATGGGGCGACTTATCCGATATAGGGCAACTTGACTTTGGGGCGACTTCACTTTGGGGCGACTTAACCTGACTCCGGTTCTAGAACCTGGTATCCCCCCCCCCCCTTCTGTATCCGCGCATGATATACATGATGCTGTTGGTTATTTGCACGATCGTCGTGTATATAGACTATAATATACGTTTTGGTTGGTTATTTACACGATCGTCGTGTATATAGAGACAATACTGGCTAGTTGCACGCGGATGGTATGGTCTTTCTTCAAGCTCATTCAAGTTTCTCTTTTCTTCTTTCCACCTTGTGAGCTTCGGTAAGTCTCGGACGTTTACAATACCAATTTCTTCTTCTTCGTTGTCGTCTTCTATAAATCCCTCTTATCATACCAAGGACTTAAGAATTAACAACTTGAAACTTCATAATATATACTTACTATGGTTATATTTTTATTTCATTTTTTATAATGTATTAAAGTGTGATTAATATTTGCTCTAGTTTTGTTATTCGCAAGACCGTCATGTATATAGAATATTTCCGCGGTTTTAGCCAGTAGTGGCTATATACACGACGGTCGTGTATATAGCATCAGCCCATTCCTAACCCGATCTATATTTAAAAACGAAAGTACTTGTGCAATCCGAGAGTTAAGTAATTTTATCAACATTTTAGTCATATTTTTCACGTTGGTTACCGTAGTTTTATTATTTTTTTTTATTGCTTATTTTTATTACTGTCGGCGAGAAATTTGTATTTTATTTTTTTTTCCAAAAGTCAAAAATATACGGTCGGGCGGGTCCGTAATCCAACTAATAAAAAAACGTTCGTCTAACATGTCTAATATAAGCAAGCTTGTTTATATTAGACATGTAAAGATGGATGTTACGCGGTAAAGAGTGTTCGTGTTATTTCTTTTAGTATATTTTACTTCCCTTTGGAGGACTACTTATTATATCTCAGGGAATGTGTTTATCATCCGAGAAAGAGTGTTCGTGTTATTTCTTTTAGTGTATTTTACTTCCCTATGGAGGACTACTTATTATATCTCAGGGAATGTGTTTATCATCCGAGAAAGAGTGTTAGTGTTTTTTCTTTTAGTACATTTTACTTCCCTATGGAGGACTACTTATTATATCTCAGGGAATGTGTTTATCATCCGAGAAAGAGTGTTCGTGTTATTTCTTTTAGTACATTTTACTTCCCTATGGAGGACTACTTATTATATCTCAGGGAATGTGTTTATCATCCGAGAAAGAGTGTTCATGTTATTTCTTTTAGTGTATTTTACTTCCCTATGGAGGACTACTTATTATATCTCAGGGAATGTGTTTATCATCCGAGAAAGAGAGACATGAATGCTAAGTTCAGCGCGTGCAATTCGGGTTCGATTTTCGAATTGTGCACTATACTTCAGAGATTGGTAACCCATGTTTACATGTTGCAATATTAGTCTTGTCCCATGATGCCTTGCGCTATGCGTTGATACTAGATACTAATAGATTCTGTAACAAAAGCGGCGAGGCATAATTCAATCTAATCTGTAATGCTGGTGTCTAAAAATCATTCTTATATTAGCTAGAGTCTGGAATGAGATGAATGACATTTAGATTCATGATAAGCAATGTAAAACGTGTAATAATGACAATATACCGGGAATTGTAACATCAGGGAACAATAAACAGTGAAATACTTCTGAACGGGATAACGGTATAATAAGCAATACATACTGGGCACATTGACCAAGATACATTGTATATACATTATATCGATATTAAATATGAAGATTGATTTTGACTGATATTAAAAATCCACCCCTGGACAATTTCACCCATATTCTGGCGACACTTGTCTGATTCGTTGCTTTATATGATAAATCTAGATATACACAACGTGCGGGGTCATCAGATTAGTCAGGGTTCTTGTCGGCGTCTACCGTGATATGCAACGTGTATATCTACTGTCTCATCCCAAAGACCAGGTACCAACGAGGCATGGACAGAATTCTTTGTCAAAGTCGACCTTGACATGTGACAAAGAAAATCTTGTGGATTCAGGGCGATCCCTATCAAAATAAAAAAGACATTTCAATGCATAGATTGATATCATTAAAGAGGGAGGAAGAATACTTCATATACAACTATTCATTCGTCTTTTAAAGGATGCATATTTCATAAACATCCAACATCACATTGAAAACCCGTTTCCTGAATTACAGATTATACAGAACACTATATACATACATGCTCATCTCCTGTATCACATTTAGTACTGTCCTGATCAAACAGACCAGAGTTACAAGGAAAACTGGATACATTAGAATTAGTTTGCGTGAGTCCATGATTGCGGGAATTCTCGCTATAATGCTTTCCGTAACAACATTAAGTTATGACGTCATAGACGTCATCTACGTCTTCGAAAACTTACAAATCATATCATATTAACGTTTTTATTTGAAAAATTGATGAGAAGACCTCTAAAGTGTTTTAAAATCTGACTTAAGGCTGTGGTCATTTAATTAGCAGACATGGATATTTTACGTAGCGATTTTGCTGTTTTCTGTTTCACTTGATCAAGACAAATTGACCGAATATATGAGGACATAGAGTGTTTTTGGATATTCATTTTTCCTTTGGATTGTGTTCCTTCGACTGCAGGTGCGCGTCGAGTCGAGACGATATAAAATATCACAGAGGTTTATAACAATATCAATAAGAAATATCATCTCTGTTGGAGAATCAAACTCAGTAACTTAGGATTTGCAGTCCAGCGCCCTACCAGGTGAGCTAAAGGGGATTCCCTCAAGCTGGATCAATAACAAGCGACTGCGTTGTACAACACCCGTGACATAACTTGAAGATACACGATTGCGAATATTTTTGTTTTTTCTCAAAATGTATGAAGGTTTACTTTAACAGTAACATTTTTGACGACTAAAGTCATTCAGCGTACGCTACGTACGATGACAGTGATTGTATAATAATATACATATTGCAGAATAAGATCTGTGGATATAAGCAGTGTATAAAACCAGAGAAAATAACAGATCAATATTGTTGGTGGCTAACTGATGCAAAAAGTTGACTGAATTCTGGTATATGAATAATACGAAGGGACACTAATATTGAGCTTTTCATTCCCGTCCGAGTAAGACAGTTATATTGAGTTGACAGGTATTGAAACCGGTAGTGACACATGGATGTTAAACATAAAATTTCAATTTGTTTTTGCGTTTATTTTTCTATTGTTATCATATACATTCCTATATACAAAATTTTCCTGTGATCATGAACTTTTTCGGTTTTAATTCAACTAGACATCCCTAGTTGTATATAAAGTCGTAGCACTATTAGGAAAGATTTTCCACACGACAGACATTTCAAAAGTGACTGCATGTAAATGCTGAAGTGAAATGCAAAAGTATCAGGCGTTATGCCCCTTTGGCTCGCTCACAAAAAATATCAGACCCAAGTATCTGACTTGTTTGCTTGGGTCTGATATTTCGGACTAGGATGATTCCTGATTGCATACATATTTCTAGACTGAAAATCTCAACCTGAACATACATCTGGGTTTTGGAATGCATGTGTTTTACAAAAGACATTTTGTTCATACATGTATAGGTATATGCCAGAGCCCAGATGCAGCCGTTTGGACCAAATCTGTACCATATATATATAAACTGCTTTTGTTTGCCTCACAGTACATTTGGTTATTGTCGATGATCTTGCTTACGTATAAGTTACCTCTCTTTGCTCGCAAGTCATCAAGACATACAGATTTGTAAACAAAATGTCGATTGTACTCACATTAGTTATAATTAAATATATCACAGTATATATTTGATTAATATTACTTTATATTACAATCATTGTTTTTAGTGTAACATGGCAAAATTACTTTACAATTTTCCTTTGATTTCTGAAATTTCACCAGTAAGCTGTTATATTAATAATATATTTATTAATCTTATTTTGTACGATGACGCATTCCGCCAATAACTAGTGCTATGTCACAAAAATATTTCAATAAAGTTGTTTGTGGAAATTTGAGAGTAGTACGTCTACTCCATTAATTAAACACTGACATCTTATCCGGACCAATGAACAGAAACGACTTATAGTATTCATTTTTTTTTCTAAAAACAATATTTGCTTGGATCCGTCTGGAGGAAAGCATCGTGCCGTAGGCGGTTTCCGTACAGCCATCCATCAACGGGACTAAGTCAACCTAAGTCACACAGCAAGTGTGATGTCTACGCGATGTGAAGCATAGATCTACACGTATATCGCCGGGTAACTTACAGTCATCATGATGGGTCTTCACGTCTTAGGTTTTGGCATAATAAAGTGATATGAAACAAATAACATGCATTTCAAATTTATTCTTAATTATTTGATGATAAAGGACTTCACCCTTCTTCATAATACTGAAAATGTAATCAATACATATAAGTATTATAGCCGGAGAGTCGTAACAGAAAGGAACCCTGCAATCTAGGAAAACTTTCTATCAACGACACTAAGCATTTTTTCCGCTCTATTTTTTCCTATAGATCTATTTAAATATTGTTCACTCATATCTTTTGTTTTGTATCATACATATTTCATCATATATGTCTGCAAGTTGCATAACTTTTGACTAATGCACTATGCCAGTAGTCTTACTATAACAGTTAAGCCGGCGTGGCCTAGTGGTATCGCGTCGGACTCCTGATCGGGAGGCCGGGGTTCGAGTCCCGCTCTGGTCATGCCGGAGTCCTGTCTTTCGGATGAGACAGTAAAAACCGAGGCCCCGTGTCGTGGTATGCATGGCACGTTAAAGATCCCTCACTGCTTCGTGTGGGTCCGTTGCAAAGGTCAAAATTTGTATGCCCCGCATCAGGCAGATGCCGTCACCATATATGTGAAATATTCGTGGTGTGACGTAAAACACAAATTAATTAATCAATCAATCAATCAAACTATAACAGTTACCGGACAGTACTGATTCCCGACGCTTTGCAGCTGGTTTAAGCATCTTAACGAGTAATCATATCAAATTTTGTTGTACATGTATGTTAAATCATTTTATAAGGATAATTAAAATTTTCATTTATGTATCTGAACATTTATTAAGAAAAAGGAGGGGGGATGTTTTATTTGTATTGGGTTTTACTATGCCTTTCCTTTTCTTTTTTATTCTGTCCTACTTTCAGTATCTATAGCCGTGGGAAAAATAGTATTTATCAAAAGTAATGAAATCAGCGTTTAAGTCAGAATTATGGGATATTCTCACTATTAATACTTAAATAAGAGGTTGACCATTGACTTTGCGAAATTTCATATTATTTATTCACTTATAGTAGTAGTAAATCAAAGCGCGAGTTTGGTCATGAGTTTTACATTGATTTATGTGTTTACAGTCTTACATAAGAAGTCGACAATTGTAGGACTGCAGCATTCACCACTGACTTCGTTCTAAGAAGTGCGCTGTGTTTGCGACAAACGTTTCTACTGTAATGAAATTTTCACAACAGTCGGGCAAGATGGCTTCGTGTGCTAAGAAGGGGAGGCAAGGCAGCGACAATGATTACCCAAAGTCAAATAAAGTCTAAGTCTGTAGTCTGAAATAATTCTATTTCCCCAATGTACTTTTATACCATCGTACTTTTAATCTCCATATATCAGAGTCCCCATAAGTCAGATACTACTATTACTGCTGTCATACTCCATGAAGCCATCTGGAGCAATAAATGTTCATGTATCAATACCGATAATCAACATATAATACAACAAGTAAGAGTTCACCACAAAGTAAAATAATAGAGTCTGTTGACCATGAGATAGTAAGAGTTCACCACAAAGTAAAATAATAGAATCTATTGACCATGAGATAGTAGAAGTTCACCACAAAGTAAAATAATAGAGTCTGTTGACCATGAGACAGTAAGAGTTCACCACAAAGTGAAATAATAGAGTCTTTTGACCATGAGATAGTAGGAGTTCACCACAAAGTGAAATAATAGAGTCTGTTGACCATGAGACATTAGAGTTCAACACAAAGTAAAATAATATAGAGTCTACTGACTATGGTCACGATCAGACTGACCACTGTAGGTACGCAGCTCTCGTAGTATTCATTGGCGGACCCGTGGGTAGCGTGGTAGCTACCTTACCCTATGCACTGTTGCAAACTTCATGCATTTTGGACCACCGTAACAAAGTTGTTTGCAGAAAACCTACATGTACAGAATCACCGGGGAAGTGTTACTGGACCAGTACCATAAAAATCATGGTACGCGTTTTCTGATGTCACAAATAAATTAAGGGTGAAGCGATTTTCAGGTGGTCGTCAGTCTCTCAGGGAACGTGTTTATTTATCATCAGAGAAGGAGAGCCATGTTAAGTTATTAAGCAATTGGCTTGCATCTCGTGCAATTCGGGTTCGATTTTCGAATTGTACACTATACTTCAGATAAGTCTTGTCCCATGATGCCTTACGCCCTGTACCGCAACGCGGGGCATTATGGGAACGCAGTGCAAAACATCCGTTGATATGACATATTAATGGATCCAGTATCAAAAGGAGCTATGTATAATTCAATCTAATTTGTAATGCTGGCGTCTAAAAATCATCTTAATATTAGGTAGAGTCTGGAATGAGATTAATGACATTTAGATTTATTATAAACAATGTAAGACGGGTGATAATGACAATATATCGGGAATTGTAACATCAGGAGAACGATTAGCCGGAAGTAGTGGCCCTTTATGAATGATAGGGCCACAGTTCCTTACGTTGCGTAATAACAGAGACATTTATACTGAAGTATATATGTCTCTGCGTAATAACTTACCTAGAGAACGTCTGAAATCGTCACTGAGGAATTTCTACGGTCGCTATGGGGATCTTGTACGAAAATATGATGTGCCTCTTTCTAGAATGATTGATAATATTCTGGAATGCGACTAAATGACCTGTTCAGTGAACACCAAATATGACTATGTATACTAGTTGTGTACTTTCGTATGTACAATTAGGAAACCAAAACTCTTGATTTTGACATGTTTCTTAAGAACTGCTGTGACGGGTGATGCATGCAAACAGGAGACGCTTACTCTCCCCGGGCACCTGGTCTCACCTCGGAATTTTTCAGTATTTCGGGGTTCACAACAGTTTCTTTTTGAAACTTACACGATTTTGTATCTGTCCTTGGACTTTGAGAATGATTAACGGTTTGGTACTTCTTCGATATTGATGATTACCCCCGATCTGTCGTCTGAAGGCTCTACACACAGTTTTCCCATCCTGTTTCAAATTTGCCGGTTTCTGTGTGAGCCATTCGGTCTCGCGAGATCTCGTTAAAAGAGGCGGAGATGACGAAAACCGGAAAATTTGAAACAGGTTGGGAAAAAAAACCGTGTGTAGAGCCTTCAGACGACAGATCGGGGGTAAGTAATTATTGCCGATCGTTTGCTTTATGTTTATATATGTAAGATGTTTGCTCCATCTGATGCCGAAATACGTAGAATCGTGCCAGTCATTCCGTTTATCAAAAATGCAAGTTTACGCAACGTAAAGAACTGTGGCCCTATCATTCATATAGGGCCACTACTTGGGCTAAGGAACAATAAACAGTGAAGTATTTCTGAACGGGATAACAGTACTATAAACTGTACATGATACTGGATACACTGACCACGGTACATTGTATATACATTATGCATAACGATAGTAAATATAAAGATTGATTTTGACCAATTTTTTCACTCCACCCCTCGACAATTTCACCCATATGGAGGCGACACATGTGTGATATGTCATGACCGTTGTACATACCACTGATATGTCATGACCGTTGTACATACCACTGTTATGTCATGACCGTTGTACATACCACTTATATGTCATGAACGTTGTACATACCACCGATATGTCATGACCGTTGTACATACCACTGATATGTCATGAACGTTGTACATACCACTGATATGTCATGAACGTTGTACATACCACTGATATGTCATGAACGTTGTACATACCACTGATATGTCATGACTGTTGGATACACCACTGATATGTCATGACCGTTGGATACACCACTGATATGTCATGACCATTAGCCACACCACGGATATGTCATGACCATTGGCCACACCACTGATATGTCATGACCGTTGGACACACCACTGATATGTCATGACCGTTGGCCACACCACTGATATGTCATGACCATTAGCCACACCACGGATATGTCATGACCATTGGCCACACCACTGATATGTCATGACCATTGGCCACACCACTGATATGTCATTACCATTGACCACACCACTGATATGTCATAACCATTGACCACACCACTGATATGGGTTGGGGTGGTTCAATACTTTGTGATCGGAGTACATGTACACGACCTTGAATTCCAACTTACTACCTCCTCAGACCATATTACCTCGTACGCCGTCTATATGCAGCCTAAAGAAGTTAAAAATAATAAGAAGCCTGGGGACGCCATGGACATAATGACATCAATCAATGATACAAAGACCTCATCGATCAGGCGTCACACAGCTTCGTCCTGCATTTTAGTGCATGTCATGCATTATCTCGTAATGCCTTCTTCCTTGATGGATCAATTACAAATCGTAACAGATCATATGTCTGATGACAGCAGATTCTTTAACGTCCCATGAAATAAATATTTCGGAATTATATAACCGTTCTCATTTGACATTTAGTCAATTGGATGATAATGTCAAGTTTTCTGAGAATTTTTAATAGTAACATCGTTCAATTGATATGAAATAGGGTTCAAATTCCGAAATTCCATATGTCAATGATAAAAGTAAATGTACTCATATTATTGCGTTTGTTACATTGGTGACGATACATCCTCAATTTCTCATCTGACAATTCAGAGCATGGGAAAGAATTATTATTGACATTTGGTATTTTGGAGAAGTATGCCGTAATGAACAATATTACTGTGAAACTCTAATTCGTCTGACAAAGATAGGAATATCATTCAGCTCAGAAAGGAGGTCTACGGTGTTGTCGAACAGTTTAACAACATGTACCAGTCCCTTGGGATCTGTAAACGTCACATCTATACACGTCTGAAAATGGTGACATGATTTCTTTCACTGTGTTCATCTTCTAACCGTCATAAGGAGATAAAATAGCTGCTACACAATCAGACTCACCGTCTTAAGGAGATAAACTAGCTGCTACACAATCAGACTCACCGTCTCAAGGAGATAAACTAGCTGCTACACAATCAGACTCACCGTCTTAAGGAGATAAACTAGCTGCTACACAATCAGACTCACCGTCTTAAGGAGATAAACTAGCTGCTACACAATCAGACTCACCGTCTTAAGGAGATAAACTAGCTGCTACACAATCAGACTCGCCGTCTTAAGGAGATAAACTAGCTGCTACACAATCAGACTCGCCGTCTTAAGGAGATAAACTAGCTGCTACACAATCAGACTCACCGTCTTAAGGAGATAAACTAGCTGCTACACAATCAGACTCGCCGTCTTAAGGAGATAAACTAGCTGCTACACAATCAGACTCGCCGTCTTAAGGAGATAAACTAGCTGCTACACAATCAGACTCACCGTCTTAAGGAGATAAACTAGCTGCTACACAATCAGACTCGCCGTCTTAAGGAGATAAACTAGCTGCTACAGAATCAGACTCACCGTCTTAAGGAGATAAACTAGCTGCTACACAATCAGACTCACCGTCTTAAGGAGATAAACTAGCTGCTACACTATCAGACTCACCGTTATAAAGAGATTAACTAGCTGCTACACAATCAGACTCACCGTCTTAAGGAGATAAACTAGCTGCTACACAATCAGACTCACCGTCTTAAGGAGATAAACTAGCTGCTACACAATCAGACTCACCGTCTTAAGGAGATAAACTAGCTGCTACACTATCAGACTCACCGTCTTAAGGAGATAAATTAGCTGCTACACAATCAGACTAACCGTATTAAAACTCTCACTCAAAGTTCCATCAATATGCATTCTTTTAAATGCATCTCTTTTCCTTTCTTCTGAACAAGTTTATTCGACACAAAGAGAATTCAGTATGTCAACGTCAAAAGTACATTTCAAATGATGCTGGTTTTTCGAAGTTGATACAAAAGATAACCAAAAATAGGAAATGACTTATCTGTTCCCTACTTCTTGAACTTGTTTTATGATTATGATATACTTGACACAGTGACTTCTGATAGCATAGACCAATCATAGAACCAGTGACCTGACAGCACAGACCATTCATAGAACCAGTGACTTCTGATAGCACAGACCATTCATAGAACCAGTGACTTCTGATAGCACAGACCAATCATAGAACCAGTGACCTGATAGCACAGACCAATCATAGAACCAGTGACCTGATAGCACAGACCAATCATAGAACCAGTGACTTCTGACAGCACAGACCAATCATAGAACCAGTACTTCTGACAGCACAGACCAATCATAGAACCAGTGACTTCTGATAGCACAGACCAATCATAGAACCAGTGACTTCTGATAGCACAGACCAATCATAGAACCAGTGACTTCTGATAGCACAGACCAATCATAGAACCAGTGACTTCTGATAGCACAGACCAATCATAGAACCAGTGACTTCTGATAGCACAGACCAATCATAGAACCAGTGACTTCTGACAGCACAGACCAATCATAGAATCAATGACTTCTGACAGCACAGACCAATTATCAGGAAACCAATACACCATATCATGTATTATATTATATTATGTATAGTTAAATGGTTTGCAGTTACCAGACTTAGATATCTCATATATATCATTCTGACATCTAGTGGGAAATAAGGTAAAATACGGTAAGTGGAGACTTGGATCATCACTGGGTAATGAGATCATCACTGAGTAATAAGGTCATCACTGGGTAATGAGGTCATCACTCGGTAATGAGATCTTCACAGGGTAATGAGATCATCACTGGGTAATGAGATCATCACAGGGTAATGAGGTCAGCTACGTAGGATAGGTGAGCATCTAACGTGGACTAGTCACAGCCGCCATGGTTGTGCTCCCTAGACTTTGATGTATACTTTAGCTTTAGGATCACTGTTGAGGATATGCTATCATGCATGCTCGGACTTTATCGTAGTTTCTACCTTGTATTCTACTGGTGTATTGTACTTTTGGTGTCTCATTTCTTATGTATATGGAAAGTTAATTTTGATTACACATTTATATTTACAACTACATAATGATCTATACAGATTTCTAGTCGTCTAATGTACTCATTAGGAAGGAGTTAAGATATCTGATTTAACCACAAACAAGATCATCCCGTTTGTATTTGTTCTATCAAACTACATGTCTAACTTGACTACGAGAACGTCTTTTAGTTATAGATACATGTAGTGCATAATTCATTTTACATAAAGATATGAAAATATCAAAATAGAAAAATTAATGTAAGAAGTATATTCTATATGAATATTCTTCAATATTCTACCTTAATATTCTCAAAATACTTATATCAAAGGAATGATTAGTTACATGATGTAAAACATATTAATAAAACGGTGCTGGAAGTTCTGAGTAAGATATCAAGTGAAGATAATTAAATCCTTATTGTGTTGTATCACATTAAGGTCTTAACAATGTGTTTATAAAAACAATAATAACTTCAGAAGCCGTTACATTGCGTGCTACATAACAGATAGACTGACACATAATTCAATACAAGGAGGTCCGCTGATTCAATTTGAGATAGAACGATTTAACATCGAAGTGTTTCCCGGTCCGTCGTACACCGTGAATACAGTGAGAGCACTCCGTGTTTACAGCATTGATTAAACGTGCAACAGGTGCGATATAACTATGGGCTGACGGAAGTCGACGATTCGTCGTAAGCGAAACAGGAAAGATAAAAGAGATCTATAGGATAGGGGTGCTAAGTTAACGGACAGCAGCGTGCATGCCTCGCAGGGATGGAGGACCTCAATACTGATGCAGAAGTGATGTAGGCACTGAATAAAGGGACACTGTAAGTAATGTCATTTTAGGCGGGTTAGGAATAAGGTTTGGTTTTACTTTCATGATTTATGCTATTGTTTCATTCAACATAATGATCTATTTGTATGATAGCGGTCATTGAGGAACAGGACACAGCAACCTCCTGCATGAATAATTACTCACCGTACTGATTAATGGAATTCAAGTACAAAGATGAGCCAAATGAGAAAGAATCAGACCTCTCTTGTAATTACACTAATAATGACCAGTTTTGACAGTGGGTTTTGTCGCTAGTATCCATTGTGATTTTAGGCATTACAAGTGTTCACCGTGATTCTAGGCATTACTAGTATTCATTGTGATTCTAGGCATTACTAGTATTCACCGTTATTCTAGACATTACTAGTAATCATTGTGATTCTAGGCATTACTGGTATTCACCGTGATTCTAGGTATTAGTAGTATTCATTGTGATTCTAGGCATTATTAGTATTCACTGTGAATCTAGGAATTACTAGTATTCACCGTGATTCTAGGTATTAGTAGTATTCATTGTGATTCTAGGCATTATTAGTATTCACTGTGAATCTAGGAATTACTGGTATTCACCGTGATTCTAGGTATTACTAGTATTCATTGTGATTCTGGGCATTACTAGTATTCTAGGCATTACTAGTATTCACTGCGTTTCTGAACATTATCCATTGTGTCTATAAACATTATTGGAATGCAGGCATTAGTACATGTAGTATTGTAGGCATTACTAGTATCTATTGGTGATCATAAGTATTACAGATATTTATTACATATCTAAGCATTACTAGTTTGGTTTACTATAAAGGATGGGAGTTAGTTTAATTCATTAAATGGGATGCTTCTGTGATTCAACAATTAGCTTTTCTTTCAGTGATCCGAGATCATGCGTAGTTTTCAATTCTTTTACGATATTTTATGATACTGCTACAGTTTACTGATTGGAATTTATTGTCCTTATAAAATCTGTTATCGTAAATATCTATTGGAATGTACATTTACATGCACCATTCAGGGCTATCTTTTGACTTAAATGTTATTGAATGAATGTCTTGATGCTGTGTATCAGTGACACTTTATATACTTTGTCCAAATTCAACGTGTCTATATGCAGGGTTCAACTATTTCATGATGATTTGTTTGTTTAGGACATTCATGGCGGGTTTGGGTAGCCAAACAAGAGGCGCCCAGTCCTCTCGACATCTCTCGGTTTCTGTCCTCACCTCTGACAGGAGATGCTTACTCCTCTCGGCATCTGTCCTCACATCTGAAAAGAGATGCTCACTTCTCTCGGCTTCTGTCCTCACCTCTGACAGGAGATGCTTACTCCCCTCGGCATCTGTCCTCACCTCTGACAGGAGAGACAAGAGATGCTTACTCCTCTCGGCATCTGTCTTCACCTCTAACAGGAAATGCTTACACCTCTCGGCATCTGTCCTCACCTATGACAGGAGATTCTTTCTCCTCTCGGCATCTGGGCTCACCTCTGACAGGAGATACTTACTCCTCTCGGCATATGTCCTCTTCTCTGACAGGAGGCGCTTACTCCTCTCGGCATCTGTCCTCACCTCTGACAGGAGATGCTTACTCCTCTCGGCATCTAGCCTCACCTCTGACAAGATACGTTTACTCCTCTCGGCATCTGTACTCACCTCTGACAGGAGATGCTTACTCCTCTCGGCATCTGGCCTCACCTCTGACAAGATACGTTTACTCCTCTGAGCATCTATACTCACCTCTGATAGGAGACGCTTACTCCTCTTGGCATCTGTCCTCGCCTCTGATAGAAGACGCTTACTCCTCTCGGCATCTGTCCTCACCTCTGATAGGAGACGCTTAATCCTCTGGGCATCTGTACTCACCTCTGATAGGAGACGCTTACTCCTCTGGCCATCTGTCCTCACCTCTGATAAAAGACGCTTACTCCTACGGACATCTGTTCTCACCTCTGACAGGAGATGCTTCCTCTTCTTGGCATTTTCCTTTACCTCTGACAGGAGGCGCTTACTCCTCTCGGCATTTGTCCTCACCTCTGACAGGAGATGCTTACTCCTCTCGGCATCTGTACTCACCTCGTCCTCTGATAGGAAGACGCTTACTCCTCTGGGCATCTGTCCTCACCTCTGATAGAAGACACCTACTCCTCTCGGCATCTGTCCTTACCTCTGATAGGAGACGCTTACTCCTCTTGGCATCTGTCCTCACCTCTGATAGGAGATGCCTACTCATCTCGTCATCTGTATTCACCTCTGATAGGAGACGCTTACTCCTGTCGGCATCTGTCCTCACCTCTGATAGGAGATGATTACTCCTCTGGGCATCTGTCCTCGCCTCTGATAGGAGACTTTTACTCCTCTCCGCATCTGTCTTCACCTCTGATAGGAGACGCTTTCTCCTCTCGGCATCTATCCTCACCTCTAATAGGAGATGCTTACTCCTCTCGGCATGTATCCTCACCTCTTAAAAAGACGCTCACTTCTCACGGCATCTGTCCTCGCCTCTGGAATACAGGGGTCTATAATTGCACATCTTTGAACATTGTTGTTAATGCCCAAATAGCATTGCATCAATAATTTCGTATTCTATTTCATAAAAATACGTTAGGGTTGAAATGTAAAATCACAGTCTGTGCACTTTGTGTACTAGTCGTGTACTTCAACAACGAGAGCGAGTGCAGACATTGCTTGTACGATTTCATCCATGATAGAATATTTTTCCTTTTTAAGAGCAATGCCCTCATGCAAATGATTTCACACCATTTATGTAAAATGAATTTTTAATAATTAAAAAAAATCATAACAATACATAGCAAACGATAAAGAGTGGCTATGTTTCAATGTTTGTATTTACAATATATCGACAAATAGTAGCTTAGAAAAAGCATCAGATCTCACATCGAAAGAAAGCATCTACAATTAAGTATTAATATATACAACACGTCGATAGACAGTCACTTTAATAGTGTTGTGTATTTTAAACACAACACTTCAGCAGACAGTAATTACAATAAAGTGTTAATAAATACAATTCTTCGATAGACAGTAACTACAATAAAGTGTCTGCATACACAGGACAGCGGCAGATAGTATCTAAATAAAGTTTTAACAAATACAATACTCCAATAGACCGTAACTGCAATAAACTGTTTATAAATGTAATACTTCGATATATAGTATCTATAATAAAGTGTTTGAATACACTTTACATTTATGGAAAGTTGCTAATCGTCTTCATATACATACATCGATAGATACAACCTACAATTAAGTGTATACGAACATTTTGCTGTAGCTACTGTCTATTATGTCGTGTATATATAGATAATTGATTTGTAGTTACTGTCTATCGCAGTACTGTATATACAAACACTCTATTGCAGATACTATCTGCCGCTGTATTCTTTATGCATACACTTTATTGAAGATACTAACTATCTATGCATTGTGTATACAGACACTTTGTTGTAGATACCATCTTCCACTGTACTGTGTATGTATACACGTTATTGTAGATACAATCTGCCAATGTATTGTGTATGCAGGCGCTTTATTGTAGATACTATTTATCGTTTTATTGTGTATGTAGACACTTTGTTGTAGACACTTTCTGCCACTGTATTGTGTATATAGACACTTTATTGTCGATACTATCTATCGTTTTATTGTGTATGCAGACACTTTATTGTAGACACTATCTATCGTTTTATTGTGTATGCAGACGCTTTATTGTAGATACTATCTGCCACTGTATTGTGTATACAGACACTTTATTGTCGATACTATCTATCGTTTTATTGTGTATACAGACACTTTATTGTAGACACTATCTATCGTTTTATTGTGTATGCAGACGCTTTATTGTAAATACTATCTGCCACTGTATTGTGTATATAGACGCTTTATTGTAGACACTATCTATCGTTTTATTGTGTATACAGAAACTTTATTGTAGATACTAGTATCTATCGTTTTATTGTGTATGCAGACACTTTATTGTAGACACTTTCTGCCACTGTATTGAGTATATAGACGCTTTATTGTAGACACTATCTATTGTTTTATTGTGTATATAGACACTTTGTTGTAGATACTATCTGCCACTGTATTGTGTATACAAACACTTTATTGTCGATACTATCTATCGTTTTATTGTGTATGCAGACACTTTATTGTAGACACTTTATGCCACTGTATTGAGTATATAGACGCTTTATTGTAGACACTATCTATTGTTTTATTGTGTATGCAGACACTTTATTGTAGATACTATCTGCCAGTGTATTGTGTATACAGACACTTTATTGTAAATACTATCTGCCACTGTATTGTGTATGCAAACACTTTATTGTAGATACTATCTATAGTTTTATTGTGTATGCAGACACTTTATTGTAGATACTATCTGCCAGTGTATTGTGTATGTAAACACTTTATCGTCGATACTATCTATCGTTTTATTGTGTATGCAGACACTTTATTGTAGACACTTTATGCCACTGTATTGAGTATATAGACGCTTTATTGTAGACACTATCTATTGTTTTATTGTGTATATAGACACTTTATTGTAGATACTATCTGCCACTGTACTGTGTATGCAGACACTTTATTGTAGACACTATCTGCCACAGTATTGTGTATACAGACGCTTTATTGTCGATACTATCTATCGTTTTATTGTGTATGTAGACACTTTGTTGTAGATACTATCTGCCACTGTATTGTGTATACAGACACTTTATTGTAAATACTATCTGCCACTGTATTGTGTATGCAAACACTTTATTGTAGATACTATCTATAGTTTTATTGTGTATGCAGACACTTTATTGAAGATACTATCTGCCAGTGTATTGTGTATATAAACACTTTATTGTCGATACTATCTATCGTTTTGTTGTGTATGCAGACCCTTTATTGTAGATACTATCTGCCAATGTATTGTGTATATAAACACTTTATTGTAGACACTATCTATCGTTTTATTGTGTGTGCAGACACTTTATTGAAGATACTATCTGCCAGTGTATTGTGTATGTAAACACTTTATCGTCGATACTATCTATCGTTTTATTGTGTATGCAGACGCTTAATTGTAGATACTATCTGCCACTGTATTGTGTATATAGACACTTTATCGTCGATACTATTTATCGTTTTATTGGGTATGCAGACGCTTTATTGTAGCTTCTATCTGCCACTGTATTGTGTATACAGACACTTTATTGTAAATACTATCTGCCACTGTATTGTGTATGCAAACACTTTATTGTCGATACTATCTGCCACTGTATTGTGTATACAGACACTTTATTGTAGACACTATCTATTGTTTTATTGTGTATATAGACACTTTGTTGTAGATACTATCTGCCACTGTATTGTGTATATAAACACTTTATTGTCGATACTATCTATCGTTTTATTGTGTATGCAGACACTTTATTGTAGACACTTTCTGCCACTGTATTGTGTATATAGACGCTTTATTGTAGACACTATCTATTGTTTTATTGTGTATATAGACACTTTATTGTCGATACTATCTGCCACTGTATTGTGTATACAGACGCTTTATTGTCGATACTATCTATCGTTTTATTGTGTATGCAGACACTTTATTGTAGACACTATCTGCCACTGTATTGTGTATACAGACGCTTTATTGTAGATACTGTCTATCGTTTTATTGTGTGTGCAGACACTTTATTGTAGACACTATCTGCCACTGTATTGTGTATACAGACGCTTTATTGTAGATACTATCTATCGTTTTATTGTGTATGCAGACACTTTATTGTAGATACTATCTGCCACTGTATTGTGTATATAGACACTTTATTGTCGATACTATCTATCGTTTTATTGTGTATGCAGACGCTTTATTGTAGACACTATCTGCCACTGTATTGTGTATATAGACACTTTATTGTAGACACTATGTATTGTTTTATTGTGTATATAGACACTTTATTGCAGATACTATCTGCTACTGTATTGTGTATATAGACACTTTTTATTGTCGATACTATCTATCGTTTTATTGTGTATACAGACCCTTTATTGTAGCTTCTATCTGCCACTGTATTGTGTATGCAGACACTTTATTGTCGATACTATCTATCGTTTTATTGTGTATGCAGACACTTTATTGTAGATACTATCTGCCACTGTACTGTGTGTGCAGACACTTTATTGTAGACACTATCTGCCACTGTATTGTGTATATAGACACTTTATTGTAGATACTATTTATCGTTTTATTGTGTATACAGACGCTTTATTGTAGATACTATCTGCCACTGTATTGTGTATATAGACACTTTATTGTCGATACTATCTATCGTTTTATTGTGTGTGCAGACACTTTATTGTAAATACTATCTGCCACTGTACTATGTATATAGACACTTTATTGCAGACACTATCTATCGTTTTATTGTGTATGTAGACACTTTATTGTAGATACTATCTATCGTTTTATTGGGTATGCAGACACTTTATTGTAGACACTTTCTGCCACTGTATTGTGTATATTAACACTTTATTCTCGATACTATCTATCGTTTTATTGTGTATGCAGACACTTTATTGTAGATACTATCTGCCAATGTATTATGTATGTAGACACTTTATTGTCGATACTATCTGCCAATGTATTGTGTATACAGACACTTTATAGTAGATAGTATTTCTCGTTTTATTGTGTATGCAGACACTTTATTGTAGATATTATCTGCCACTGTATTGTATATACAGACACTTTATTGTAGATACTATCTATCGTTTTATAGTGTATGCAGACACTTTATTGTAGATACTATCTGCCAATGTATTGTGCATATAGACACTTTATTGTCGATACTATCTATCACTGTATCGTGTATACACACACTTTATTGTAAATAATATTTATCGAGGCATCGTATACGCATACTTTATTGTAGTTTCTATCTATCGATGTATTGTATATAAAGATGTTAAGCTACTCGTTAAGAGATTACTTACTCCGGTACTCGTAAAGAGATTACTCACTCTGGTACTGGTTAAGAGAATACTCACTCTCGTATTCGTTAAGAAATTACTCGCCCTGGTACTCGTTAAGAGATTACGGTCTCTGGTACTCGTTAAGAGATTACTCATTCTGGTACTCGTTAAGATATTACTTACTCTGGTACTCATTAAGAAATTACTCACTCTGGTACTCGTTAAGAGTTTACTTACTCTGGTACTCGTTAAGAGATTACTCACTGGTACTCGTTAAGAGATTACTCACTCTGGTACTGGTTGAGAGATTACTCCCTCTCGTATTCGTTAATAAATTACTCACACTGGTACTTGTTAAGAGAATACTCACTCGGGTACACATTAAGAGATAACTCACTCTGGTGCTCGTTAAGAGATTACTCCCTCCGGTCCTCTTTAAGAAATTACTCACTCCGGTATTCGTTAAGAGATTACGCACTCTGGTACTCATTAAGAAATTACTCACTCTGGTACTCGTTAAGAGTTTACTTACTCTGGTACTCGTTAAGAGATTACTCATTCCGGTAATCGTTAAGAGATTACTCACTCTGGTACTCGTTAAGAGTTTACTCACTCCGGTACTCGTTAAGAGATTACTCACTCTGGTACTCGTTAAGAGATTACTCATTCCGGTAATCGTTAAGAGATTACTCATTCCGGTACTCGTTAAGAGTTTACTCACTCCGGTACTCGTTAAGAGATTACTCACTCCAGTACTCGTTAAGAGTTTACTTACTCTGGTACTCGTGAAGAGATTACTCACTGGTACTCGTTAAGACATTACTCACTCCGGTACTCGTTAAGAGATTACTCACTCTGGTACTCGTTAAGAGATTACTTACTACGGTACTCGTTAAGAGATTACTCATTCCGGTACTCGTTAAGAGATTACTCACTCTGGTACTCGTTAAGAGATTACTCATTCCGGTACTCGTTAAGAGATTACTCATTCCGGTACTCGTTAAGAGTTTACTCACTCCGGTACTCGTTAAGAGATTACTCACTCCAGTACTCGTTAAGAGTTTACTTACTCTGGTACTCGTGAAGAGATTACTCACTGGTACTCGTTAAGACATTACTCACTCCGGTACTCGTTAAGAGTTTACTCACTCCGGTACTCGTTAAGAGATTACTCACTCTGGTACTCGTTAAGAGATTACTTACTACGGTACTCGTTAAGAGATTACTCATTCCGGTACTCGTTAAGAGTTTACTTACTCTGGTACTCGTTCAGAGATTACTCACTCCGGTACTCATTAAGAGATTACTCACATCCCTCTCTTATTGCGTTTCATAATTAGGAATTCCGAATAATTGACTTGTAATTGAGCTTGCCCCCCCCCCCCTTTTGGTCACATATTTAAAAGTAAAAATCCAGATTTTGCACCAAATATGGCTAATACCCATTTGGGCCCCCTCCTTTTTCGGAAATCCTGAATCCGCCACTGAATGGATATATTCTTATGAGTTCCGAATTTGTTTATTGTGTAAAGAATGTACTCGTTTCTTAAATAAAGTTTATTTAAAAGATTTGATTTGGATATATGAGAATCCTATATATGTGCTATCAAATCACGATTATATCCAATAAGAGTTTCCCTTGCATACTAATGTCTTTAAGTACTTGTAATCAGCTGATCAGATAATGAATACAATAGATAACATAATAGTACTACTTCAATAAAACCTGCGATAAACTGCTAATGACACAGGTGAACACCACACCACTGCATTTCACGTAGCTATAAAACGCTCAGACATCCATAATGCATAAAACAGAAGAAAATATAAATATGCCTACTCTCTTTGGAATTCTTTGCTTATCATCTCAGTAACTCAGTCCACGACATGTATGTTCTCTATAATATTTGCCAAAAAGATTATATCAGCTTCACATAACATGCATGTGTACTTCGACTATGGTGCATACCACCTCAATAAAAATCAATCAGCAACACCTTTAGAATGCTATCGTCATTAGCTCCATTATGATACCATCGTTTATTAAATAGAGAGTGCGCGGGCAATTATGTAACATAGACAATATTGTCCTCCTTGTCAGATTTCAGAGATATGTGAACAGTTATAAAGTTTCTACTCCTCGGCATTGCTTCTTCCAGATGGTAATGTTGCATCTATATACATGTATATGACTTAAATGTCCTCCTGCTTATGGCGGTGGGGATGCTGGATCTATATTCATGACTTAAGTGTCCTTCTGCTTATGGTGATGGAGATGCTGGATCTACAACATGACTTAATTGTCCTCCTGCTTATGCGGTGGGGATGCTGGATCTATATTCATGACTTAATTGTCCTCCTGCTTATGGCGGTGGGGATGCTGGATCTACAGCATGACTTAATTGTCCTCCTGCTTATGGCGGTGGAGATGCTGGATCTATATACATGACTTAATTGTCCTCCTGCTTATGGCGATGGAGATGCTGGATCTATATACATGACTTAATTGTCCTCCTGCTTATGGCGATGGAGATGCTGGATCTATATACATGACTTAATTGTCCTCCTGCTTATGGCGATGGAGATGCTGGATCTATATACATGACTTAATTGTCTTCCTGCTTATGGCGGTGGAGATGCTGGATCTATATTCATGACTTAATTGTCCTCATGCTTATGGCGATGGAGATGCTGGATTTATATTCATGACTTAATTGTCCTCCTGCTTATGGCGATGAAGATGCTGGATCTGTATACATGACTTAATTGTCCCCCTCCTTATGGCGATGGAGATGTTGGATCTATATTCATGACTTAATTGTCCTCCTGCTTATGGCGTTGGGGATGCTGGATCTACAGCATGACTTAATTGTCCTCCTGCTTATGGCGATGGAGATGCTGGATCTACAGCATGACTTAATTGTCCTCCTGCTTATGGCGGTGGAGATGCTGGATCTATATACATGACTTAATTGTCCTCCTGCTTATGGCGGTGGGGATGCTGGATCTACAGCATGACTTAATTGTCCTCCTGCTTATGGCGATGGAGATGCTGGAATTATATTCATGACTTAATTGTCTTCCTGCTTATGATGATGAGTCTTACATTACCACTAGTTCTTATATAGAAGATATGGGTTCTGACAACTGGTAATGAATGACGGCACCAATCAGACAAAGAAAATGGGAAATAAGGAAATGATTGTGTATCTATTGGATTCTTGTTTTACGATTAACCAAAATTATTGCCCTTCTATAGAGACAGCATCTGTCTGATGTAATGAACAGAAATATATATATCTATGGTGACGGCATCTGTCTGATGTTATGAACAGTAATATATATATCTATGGTGACGGCATCTGTCTGATGTTATGAACAGTAATATATATCTATGCAAAGGACCAAGCCGAGGCGAATCAGTGAGAAGTTTGTTTTCAGTGTTACATCTGCTGTGATACGGGACCTCGGTTAACTTGGTCTAATCCGGGAGATAGGACGCCGAGGAGCGATCAGCTGGACTCGAACCCGAGCCGGACACCCAACCGACAAGCCGTCAGCTGATAAACCGAGCCGGACACGAGCCGTCAGCCGGAACCCGAGCAGGACACCCAACCGACAAGCCGTCAGCTGGCAAACCGAGTCGGACACGAACCGACAGCTAGAAGCCGAGTCAGACACATAACCAACGAGCCGTCAGCCGGAACCTGAGCAGGACACATAACCGACGATCCGACATCTGGAACCCGACACCTATAACCGATAGAGCTCTGCCGGATCTAAAATCACGAAATAAGACAGTTAACTAAAGCTATGACTGTTACTCCTCCTTACTGTGGTCCTTATAATAATACACCAATGTGGATTACTGGAGATAAGACGTGAGACAAACACGGATGGGGGAAGGGGTGTACACTTGCAGTGATTTGAGTTCAAGGGACGCTCGGCTGGAGCCGTTATCATCCTTTTCCTTCTTATATTGGGCAAAATGTGAAACCAAGCACATTTATATACTAGTCATAGCAAAAAGCATACCCATTCAAACTCGGCATTTCGGATTCAAGTACAAATATATGTCTTACCCTTTGAGCTACACGTACGTTTTACCTTTTGTAAACCTTATGTAAGTTTAAAGAAGATTGGACAAGACATCTAAATTAACCATATCAAAATATCTACTTCATGCAAAGCATGATAAAACAAAGACGGGACATATCTACATTGTTAATTAAAATCATGGGTGTCATTGACCCTGATTATCATCAATACTTCTTTACTTGTAATAAATTTTTAATTTGTAATCATCACATCTTTTTATCAGATTGTTTCCTAGTATATTAACTTTCTTGTCCTAAATAAGAAGGCTGACAATCTATCTTGCAGGCATATTTCGGCAATTCTTGTTTCGAAAAACGTAGCGACATGGCGACCAGGCTGGCTTTACGGCGTCAAAGCGAAATGCGACGAAATGTTGCCAGACGTCAAGCTATTGCTAGAAGAGGTTAGTACTTTATCTTATTTTTTCACATAAAATCACGAGATCGAACAATCTCAAAGTCATTATGACAGAAATCTTGTTTACTCTGCATGTCGGTAGCGACATTTTTCGTACAGTTGAGTCAGATGGTTTCCCCTGTCTTTTATGTTTACAATGAATTGACATCGCTAATGGTGACCGGGGTAAAAGTATAGGAGATAGTGAACAATACTTTTCATAGCAAAATCATCTACTTCTAGTGTATTGTCTATAGTTTAAGGACAGAAAGTACGTGTATAAATTTTGGAGCCTCATATGATTCATTCAATGACAGAATCCATTCTAAGAAACAGAAATGAGAATGTAAAAAAATGCATCAAGTTTGACATAGAATTATGTCCCTAAGATTGCTATCATGATGCCGACATAAGACGGTTAACTGTCGGTCAATTGGTCAAGTTACCCGGTTTATGAGTCATATTTGGTCGTGTTGAATTGCATATTTTATTTAAATCATCCGAGAATACCATAACATGAATAGCGATTTACCCCTTTATTTCCCATCACAAGAACAATGGCCGTAATATCATTCACTTTCATGTAGAAATTCTTTAAAAGAAATATTGGATTTGGTCATGTAATTCTAATGGATTAATTAAAAGCGATAACCCGATTTCCTCTAATACCAATATCAGAAAACTTGAAGCAAGATGTGCACACTGTAATTGTAAATCATAGCATGCGCTCTGCTTGAAATAAAGATTGGAAAATTTAAACAGAAATATTCCATTTTGCATCTAAGCGCACTTAAGGAAGAGTTTAGTCGGAATAAATGTGCCATTTTCATTTACCTCCCATGGTTGTAAAAGGCGAAAAGGTGAAATCAGTTTCCAGGCGTAAAGTTCCCTGCCATACGACATCTTAGGGAATCTTGGGTTCAGCAGAGATTAATTTTAAAGTGAATTTTTTCCATAATACTATTTGTTTTTATATTTTATGACCTCTCAACTTTAGTTGTATGTATATCCTTGTTCTCTATATAGTAGAATATCAAAATTTTCAAAAGTAATAATCTGAGATACCAAATCCGAACAACGACAATATATTATACAAGGAATCACGGGTCCCTGTTAAAACAGAGGTGGTATCAGGTGCCATGTTGGAGTTAGCATCTCCTGCTGACCGGTCACATGCGCCCTGAGTCAGGGGGATCAGGTGTCATGGAGGAGTAAACATCCCTGCTGACTGGTCACATGCGCCCCAAGTCAGGGGGATCAGGTGTCATGGAGGAGTAAACATCCCTGCTGACTGGTCAAATGCGCCCTG
Source organism: Pteria penguin (assembly GCA_035048485.1). Classification (NCBI taxonomy): domain Eukaryota; kingdom Metazoa; phylum Mollusca; class Bivalvia; order Pterioida; family Pteriidae; genus Pteria; species Pteria penguin. The sequence goes on along the minus strand of CM068591.1, from coordinate 2,628,402 downwards.
AGTCGGGGGGATCAGGTGTCATGGAGGAGTAAATATCCCTGTTGACTGGTCACATGCGCCCTAAGTCAGGGGGATCAGGTGTCATGGAGGAGTAAACATCCCCGCTGACTGGTCACATCTGCCATGATGCTATCGATATATGCGAATTAGTATTATTCACAGTCACACACGTAGGAAACGGTACAACCGTAGTCACATTCCTTACATCCCATGATCAGAACTAATAATACAGTATTGTGGTAATGTTTACGGTCTAACTACTCTGAATAAGAAAGTCGACATGTCAGACTACGATCTATAGTATGAGCTTTTTCAATGTGTGTGTTGATTTTCACTTCAATGTGTGTGTTGATTTTCACTTCAGTTAACCGTCTTAGGTCGGTATCGTTACTGCATTACAATCAATTATTTTTGCGATGTTTTTATGTGCTTATTCTTGTTTACTTTACATGTCCATGGCGACTTCTATCATACAGCTAAACCAGGTGTCTTCATCTTACTCTTTTAAAGTGACAGTTTGAAAGAGTACATTATCTCTGGTATACATATTGTAACGGAATGTCATGGGTGGTGTTTTCATGTTTGTACTAGTGAGTGTTTGTGTGTACTTGTGTAAATGAGTATAAGCTTGTGTGGTGGAAGGCCGTGGTTTATTATTGTATTTATGTATTTATTAGTGGTAGATTTAATCGGCTATCAAGTATTTATTTCCTAATGAAGCCACCATAAAGTCAAATATCAAATTTTAATCTAGCAAATACTGTTCATTAGATACTTCTCATAAGGTATATGTAAAATACGAAAATAACTGGTGTCACGTGACTATGGCACTAACAACAATACGAAAGTAACTGGTGTCACATGACTATGGCACTAACAACAATGTACCACAATGGACATTCACGGACCCCTGAAACCCAGAGGTGAGACCAGGGGCCCGGGAGGAATGAGCGTCTCCTGTTTGACTAGCCACACCTGCCGTGAATGCCCTGACATACAGACGAAACAATATAATTCAACGCTGTATATATACATGAATGTGAACAAACACTGTGTAGAAAGTGTCACAGCCACATAACATCAGGAAAAAGGGTATAATAACACTTAAGTCAAACCCTCCGCGGGGAACTTTTTTCACTGCAAAGGGATTAAATGTGACATTCATGTAAAAAACGAAAGTACCTGGTGTCACATGACTATGGCACTAACAACAATATACCACAGTGGACATTCACGGACCCCTGAAATTCAGAGGTGAGACCAGGTGCCCGGGAGGAGTGAGCGTCTCCTGTTTGGCTAGCCACACCCGCCGTGAATGCCCTGACATACAGATGAAACAATATAATTCAGCACTGTATATATACATAAATGTGAACAAACACTGTGTAGAAAGTGTCACAGCCACATAACATCAGGAAAAAGGGTATAATAACACTTAAGTCAAACCCTCCGCGGGGAACTGTTTTACGAGCTCCACACTGCAAAGGGAATAAGTGTGACGTTCATGTAAAACATGTAGAAACATTTGGTGTAAAATGTTGACTAACGGCATATGGTCTCAAGTTAATCAATGCAGGGAAAATATTTTACTGTTAAAGCTAATGACAACAGAGAACAATGTTTTACTGTTATAACAAATCAAGAAGCTCTGAAATTTTTCACTAATTTTAGAGTAAATTCTCATCAACTTGCAATAGAAACTGGTCGATATGAAAATGTCCCTGAGGATGAAAGAAAATGTATTATTTGTGATTCTGATTGTATTGAAGACGAAACACGCTTTGTTTTTGATTGTGAAGGATATGAAGCATTTAGAAAAGACCTTATTGCTTTTGTTAAAGTAGAATGTGTAAATTTTACCACTCTATCAACTATCGATGACCTATTATGGCTGGTGAGTTATGAAAAAATAGTATTATCATACAATTTCGAGATTACATGTATAAATGCATTAAGAAAACGAAGGTCTTCGAAATAAACTGCTATATTTGGTTAAGTCAGTAACTCAAAGAGCATTCATCTTTAACATATTAATGTGAATAATTGTCTTACTATACTTATAGGGGTATTTATAAGCAAATCTATTTTCGTAATTATATATTCTATATATCTTCAATTTATCATCCTTAAAGCATAGTCTTAGACAATGTTAAGGTTGCAGTATCATATCTATTTTATAGATCTACATTAATTGCGCAAAATATCTTAGGCAATATGCCCGCAGCATGCGTATCATATATTGGAATGTTTCTATTGTTATACTTATGTACGTGTAGGAACTCAGCTTTTGAAAATACATATATTCAACTTTTTATGTCTGTTTTTGTCTCTCTTTCTTTCTCTCGCTTTCATCTATACCTTGTTTTTTATTAGACGTTAATTTCTTCTTCGTTGCATTCATATATTTTTGTTTTATATTTTGTATTAATGCTCTGAACAGGCAATAAAGTTCATCTATCTTTTTAGCGAGTCGGGACGAGTATCCGGGGCGCTAATGTCATAGCCCTAGTGTCGGCGTCCGCGTCAGTTGCGTAGACAAAAACTATAACCTTGGCTATAATTTTTGAACCAAAAGAGATAGGGTTTTGAAACTTCATATGTGGATATCTTGTGGAAGGCCTTTTCATTTGGGATAATGAGCTCTGATCTTGCAGTTTGACCTACTTTTCTAAAACTCTAACCTTGGCTATAATTTTTTAGCAAAGAGGATACCTTGTAGAAGGCCGCTTCATTTGGGACCATGATCTTTGACCTTGTGTCCTAGACCTTGGAGTTTGACCTACTTTTCAAAAATTTAAATACTGGCTACAACATTTGAACCCAGAGGGATAGGCCTTTGAAACTTCACATAGATTCCTTGTGACAAGAAATTTCATTTGGTACCATAACCTTTGCACTTGGGACTTTCATTTAATTTCCAAAAACTTTAACCTGGGCTATATCTGTTAAACAAATAACACTAAGGCTTTGATACTACACTCAGACAGTCCTTGTGACAAGAAATTTCATTTGGCACCATGGTATTTGACTTTGTGACCTTGATCTTGGAATTTGACCAACTTTTGAAAAACTTTTACCTGGTTTTTTTCTTTTGAAATATTAAAGATAGAGATTTCACTTGTATGTTCATTGTTACCAGGGCTTTCATCTGGTTAACTTTTGACCTTTACCTTGACTTGACCTTAAATTCAGAGAACATTAAAAATACATGCTTTCCCTCGGATAATGTCCCGCCGGCGAGCTATGTTGTTTTCTCACAACTCTTGTTTATCTTATTTTATCTTTACTCGATAAGTTGTATAACAAACCATTGTAACACAATGTATATTCCAATTCTTGTTTTCTCAGCTTCGGTGGCGGCACAGAATTCCTTGACATCAAGTGCAGGCACACCTAAGCCCATCTTTTCTCGCAGGATTTCTCGCTATGACGTCGGCAGTGGAGGGATACATTGTCTCCTCACAGCCATCCCTTCTGAAGATCTCGATGTAATCGAAGCAGTTCTAGCAGACATCAAGGACACGGTGACACTGCTTAATAAAGACATGTTTCATGTGGCCTTGACCGCCATCCACACTGAAAATGTTCTTATTGTTGCACGAATCATGAGAGAGGTCAAAGGTCGTCGTTATTTTCCCATGAAATATCTTGTTACATTGTTGATTGAGGCGATTCGGACTAAACGAGTTGAAATAATCAAACATGTGAAAGTTATTCGCCCGAAACTTATGATTCCGGAAACGGATGTGGTGCAGATTGTTTTTGAAGCTATAAACACAATGGATCCAAGAATTGTGAAGGAGATCGTCAAATGCCGACAGTTCAAAAAGAAAGTATCAAACGAAAACGCTTTTCAAATTCTTACCAAAGCACTAAGTTCAGAAAATGCAAACATAATTTCTTCCATTGTGACTTACTTCAAACCGAAAACACATTTATCTCCGGAGCATAAGCTCACGATACTTCGAGTGGCAATTAGTATTCATCATTTACAAACGGTTGAATTCTGTTTTAAATTGAAATCTTTCTTGACTCCGGAAGATGGAAAAGAGATATTGATGACTGCAGCCGAGTCGACTGCAGCTATTTTCGATTACGTTCATGACGCCATCCATCCCATGCTTTGCAAGGTCCCCGTTAACGAATTGCTGGTGACAGCGATGCGTGTCAGAAACGCAGATGTCGTAGATCAGATTGTTCTAAGATACAAATTCCTGGATATATCATTATTGGAAATTCTTTTAAAACATCTACGTGAGCCAGATCCAAACGAACGGATTCTCATCTGCATTCTTAAACAAATTTACTTCATTCCAGAAAATATGGCGGCTGAAATTCTCTCTGTGATCATTTCTCGTGATTTTCTACAGGCTTTGGCGTGTTTTCATTGGAATAAACACCGGTCCGAACTGTCCAATATAGTGAGCTCTGCGCTGGTCAGTGTAGTAGAGGATGTGGACAAATCCGACACGGAAAAGACGGATATTGGGAGAGATGACATTAAGGCATCACGTGATCATTCTCGTATTATCCAATCAATCATTCAAAGATGTCGAACATGGGATAATATGTTTATAACAGATGTGTTACAAAAGTTATCTACAAGAAGAAATATAAAATGTTTGGAGTTATTTCTACATTCCATATCGAGTAACTGGTCAGAGAATGACAAAAGGGACATAATCCATTTCATGAGTACCTCTGTGCACTCAGTGGACGTCGAGGAGACTTTAATGCGATGTGGCATGCGCATATCATTAGACGACATAGACCGTTCAATTCGACGCTGTTCGAACGAAAAAGTTAAACAAATACTCATTTCGCACAGAAGACGAATCGTTTCCGAACAGTTTCGTAAACAATATGGCGACGCTTTGCAGCAGGTATATTTTGGATACAATTCGAAACAGGAAATAGTTATTGTGGCTATTTTTGATGAGAAACCAGACAATCTTTTGAATGAATTTATGTCGTATAATGTATTGAATAAAATTTCTCCATCTGTTAAAGAGACGGAACTTTGATATGACGTATAACTACCCGATACCTGGGTATCATCCTTCATTACTCATAGATTTCATATACTACATTACTGACATGTATTTATCTACCCATTATGTCTAAGCGTTCTACTTTATATACATTATATCATGTCAAAATGTATAAAAAGAGCACATTAATATACTTTAACTCCTTTTCTTTGTTGTTACATTTAGTGCCGATTGTAATCACACCTTATCACATTTCAGATATTTTGAAGAGATCTATTCCTACAGTGTTATCGCCCCTTTGGATATTTTGTCCAATGTCTATAAATTCTTATATTGGTTTATTGCACACTGGATTAATTTGATTTTTCTATAAAAATAAGGTATTTTGAATTACATGACCATCTGAATTAGACTACATTCATCAAAAAATATAGTAAAAACTAAATAAATAGATAATAATGACAATAATAGTAAAAAAAACACAAAAAACAAAAAAAACAAAAAACAAAAAAAAAAAAACCCCAAAAAAGCATATCTTGACAAAAATTTTAATGAACAATAGATGTATGGGACATCCTTCAACGAAGTATATGGACCATGTAATATGAACTCAAAAGTAGCCGGTTGTAGGTTCAAATCTAATAGGATGGTTGTTGACCCACATTGCGACGGTATGACGGATGAATTGCATTGAAATTTATAGATTTGCAACGAACCATACCTATGTAGTGAGGTATCTTTTACATGCCACGCCCTCCGTGATGCCTCCACGCTGTACTTCGTTTTTCACTGTCCAATCCGAAGACAGACACTGGTGTGTCCGGACGCAACCGAGTCCAACCCGGGACCTTTCGATCACGATCCAAGCACCTTATTCACTAAGTTACACGGGCTGTATTAGACACCTGAAGATTCAAAGAATTTCTCTGGCCAGTTTTACGATTGATTGATTGATTATTGTTTAACTTCATTCCAAGATTATTTCACGTATATGCTGACGGCATCTACCTGATGCATCGCACACATTTAAAGAATTTCTCGGAACATATCATGCAATTATCGACTTATCGACCATGAAGTAAATTATCATTTTCCAAATGCACGTCCAGATATAGAACATTCGTGATGTGCAATCATGTGAATGCATTAAACCAACAAAGGTGAATACTTCTAGCCGTTTTACTTTATTGTTCCATCTCATATTTTCTTCGAATCTAAATATAGTCCTTTTCTTTTTCTAATCCTTGAACCTTCCACTGTAGTTTGCTTTACATGTAATGCGCATGTCGGAGCCGACGATATCATGAAATATTAGGAGAATTGGAGCCGAGACAGACAACTATATCACATTAAATGCCGCCGAAATTTAGATTTACATGAGTTACTTCAACAAAGTTATTTATATAAAGAGAGACGATTTATTTGTATAAAGAGACACAAGCTTCAACTGTAACTGATTAAGCGTTAATTTAACTTCACTTTTCCACTTTTCTTTCATGAATTATCTTACATTTTTCCTTAAAGCTGGTCTCTCGCCAAAAAAATTCGAGATGTTTCGAATTCTTTTTTACGAGATCGAGGTCGACCTAGGTCAACCTCGCTCCCGTATATTTTTTTGAAGACTAATCGAACGTCTGACCCAAATGCTCTCGCTCACCATATAAAAGAAATGTCAAATCGACAAACCGTGACATTTAACTGGCAGCTACCTGCACGGACGGTCAACATGGCCGTACAAAACGTATGAAAACTTTATTTCCGCACTATGCACAGTACATAGATATTTAACACTTACAGCACTAAATTGGTTCATTTATTTACATTTTACATTTAATTCCTTTACAACAATTTAGTTATGTGTCTATTATTTCATTTTTGACTGGTATTATACAATACGGATAAAAGTCTACATGTATAATGTAAGCATGCATATGTTATTACATTTCATAACATGATCCACCACAGATAGGAGACGCAGAGGTCTTGTCTGGCTAAACACTCCTGCTTCTTGCCTTCTCCTTTAAAGGAGCATGGTCCGATTGAAGTCGGGAAAAGTATTAAAAAATGTAAACGGATTTCTTAAACGGAAATCGATTGCTAGTATGTTATCTAAGATGTGTAAAAAGTATCGTTACAAAAGTCGATGTCGTTAACGAGATATGCCCATTTAAAATTTGCAACCTAACCAGGCCAACTCCTTGAATATTGATGAGGTCGGTCAGAGGAAATCACTTGACAATGAAACTCGTGCTTTACCCGATTCTAAAATTTGTTCCACTTTTCCTTTTTGGCCTCTGAGTCTGTGTGTAGTTATGTTCTACCACACTTTTGCTTTTCTCGTGCTCGTACTCCTCCATGTGAACCATTTTTGTTGTTTTCTACAGTGAATATCCGCGCACGCACATGATTATGGGGGGAGCATCGCCTTATTTGGGGAATTGATACCAACCGAATTTAATTCGACTCAATTACCTTTATTCTACGAAAACATTGAATGATTTTAGTTTTAAATTTTGCAATTAACACAAAGTTTATAATTTATGTAATACATGAAAAATAAGATATTGTCGTAATTTATCCTTTTCATGCTAAAATTTTCCAGTCTCGGACTATGTCCCTTTAAACCTGCCTTCCATGTACTACCCTAGTGGCATTCGCCCAAGTTCACTCCCCTCAAATTTACATTTCGTCCCTGCAGACCACCCCTTCCCTCATTTCTTCTCCTTCCCACCTCAAAAATAAAATGAAATTCGAAATTAGTATACAGCATTCCCAAGGACACTTTTTTGAATTCAGAGTGTTCGATTATAAGTATTTTTACATTTACAGAAACAGAAATACATAATTATGTTCTTTTTATCTATTCTTTCCTTTGAGGGGGATAGCAACGGTGGATGGGTAAGAAGTTCTACACAGCTTTGTGTAATTTTATAAATGGTGACCCATGTCAAGTCGAATAGGTATAAAGGAACAGCATTTTTATTAGTTCTAATTAATATATGTTTTTTTTTTTAATTTCTCTCTCTTAACCCCTCCGTCCCCTCCCCCCCCCCCTTCCTTCCGCTTTTTTCGTACCAGTCTAAGAGATCTTGGGCAAGTAAGCGTTCGGTCGTTCCGTCCGTCTGTATGTACTTCCGTAATTCTGCAGCGCCTGATAATTTTCAATAGAATGTTGTTACAGCTACCAAAATTCAACAGGAAGTATATCCTATGTATGGAAAGCCGACGCGCAGTGAAATAGCTAATTGCTTTTTGCCAATTGCATTTTGCCAATTGCTTATGGTCTTAATTTAAATTTTGGATAGTAATTTTGCCTGATTTTCTACCTGTGACGGATAGACCCCTATCCCGCTTTCGTAGATCAAAAGTTGGCATCTTATGGGTGAAAAAAAAAATGTGCGCTGAATTAAATGTCTGTTTTATTAATTGATTTTTGCCAATTGCTGATTGCTTATTTGCTGACTGCTTTTTGCTAATTTTTTTTTTTTTTTTTTTTTTTTTTTTTTGCAAAATGAAAATTGCTTTTTTGCTATTTTTTCTTTACTTGTTAATTATATAGATCTAGCTCCGCAGTAAGTTAAACTATCATTTGCAAATATTTCTGCAGTGACGGATCAGAGAGAGAGAGAGGGGGCTGGAGGGACCCCCCCCCCCCCCCTTAAACAGCAAAGTGGCTGGTGGTGGTAGAAGGAAATGAGAGAGACGCGATATACTATTAACATCCGATATTCGTACGTCTTCTCGATGGTTACCGCCTTATAGTCTGTCATCCCAATAGTCCGACAGCCTGATAGTCCGATGGCCTGATAGTCCGACAGCCCGACGGTTCGACGGCCCGATAGTTGGACTAATTACGAAGCTAAACGTACCTGAACCGTGCAAACAGTTTTCGGAGTGCAAACCCATTTTCCCGGCTAAGCATTTTTCCCGGCTAAGCATCACAGAAACAGTTTTCGGAGTGTCCCTCTACCCACCCCTACAGAGATCAAATCAACAACCTGTTTTGAAACTTTCTCAGCTCACCTTTAAATCTTCTAAAAATGTTTACACTCCCAATGTATTTCCATGTGACAAACCATTGAAAAACTTGAAAACAGTATGCAATCTATTCAATGGGTCACATGACAATTTGACCTCTGTTGGTTTACACATTTTTAACATTTGCTCTGTAACTGCCGAAGCGATTTTGATTTTCCGTTTTATTTTATACAAGATTTGTTTGTGAAACTTATGCCCCGGTTGACACTGGTAGAAACATACAAAATAAACACACATTACTTAATAATTAATTTCATACTTTTCTCATCCTTCTTCTCTTTCCCTTGTCAAAATCTCGAGATCGGTTATGGCGGGCTTTTACTTTCTACCTTGACAAAATTCCTGGAACCGCGCCTGTGGCGAGGCAATTTATTCAGTGACTACATTGAGGTCATTATTCGCTAGACGGGTGAAACATTCATTTTCATTCATAAAAATCGAAGGAAATTGTGTTGACGAAAAGTGTGAGAAAACGGGTAGGAAGGACTGACAGTCGGATGGGGAGCAAATAAACCAATAACCGATTTTAATCACTTTACTTTTGAACATGTTCTCTGTCTAACCAATAACGTTAAAGACAGGTAAGATTTAGTCATGGAAGGGGAGCGGGCCACAGCCCAAAATTGTCCAATAAGTACCTATCTTGGTACCCTTTTTGTGACAAAATGGGGGGGGGCTAACCCCGTTCCCCTCTTAATCCCACGTTTGGGGTATTTGTCTCTCGGGTTGGCCCATTCACCTAGAATTGTCAAAAGACAAGTTTTTACATGTTTTAGTGCAATACCATCTATCGCTGTCGGCTGTCGGACTATCGGAACGTTGGACTATCGGATTATTAGGCTTGAACCTACTAGACTTCTCCGGAGGGAAAATTGCGGGTGTAAAGCGCACACCATTCATTAAGGGTGGAGAAAAGGGAGTGGGGAAGAGACAGAGGGAGGGGAGAGGGCGGATCCTCCTCACACCCCACACCCTTTTTGTGACGTGTCTGTCGCCACATTGTAGGCACAGAGTCCATTTTTATGATATACAACAGAAAATGATAAGGTCACAAATCTCTTGGAGTAAAGTTGATTTTATTAGTGTAAGGATCTGGCTTACAGAATAGAAATTGTTGTATTCTAATTGATATTGTGTTTGTGTTCGTCTACATAATTCAATGTAAACAAATCATATTTATCCTTTTGTTTCAGTTTTATTAGCTCGACCAGAGATCAGCAAAGCTTATGCGATACCACTCGTCATCCGTCCGTCCACCTATAAACAATTTCCTCATTATCGCTACTCCTCTGAGATTTGATTATGGGCTAGAAGTATTCCCTATATGATGTAGTGCATGTGTAATTTTGAACCTTAGTCCAATCCTCGGGAGTGGAAAATAGGCGTGGTCTTGAAATCTTGTTATGGCTTCTTTTCCAATATAGATATCTAGTATTATTGTATACTCTAATATGACTTAATTCCTTTCCATATTAAGACAATAGAATTCATCCGAGTGAAAAGAAATCCAGTACAAGCCATCGTTTAATTAGCTCCTGCCCATTTAATGAAAAAAAAAAACGAAATAGAGATAAACCGGTAGTCAGCAGAGAATGCGGGGTTGCAACCCCTTTGATATAAAATTATGCCCAACAAAGGTCATTTTACTAGGTTCGGGCACAGCATTGCAAGCAGATAGCACCTCTTTTTATTCTAGATCTGTCTATGCACAGGCGAGCAATGTAGATCTTCTTTATCTAATCACTATCGAGTTTCTGCGTTTCGTCGTTTCGGACATATTGAACTCTGCACGACGCTCGACTTCAGTTTATCTTTTGGCGTCACAAACATTCATATTAGTATTAGAAACCGTTAACAGTACAAAGCAAAAAGTAATTTTATTATTGAGCATGACAGAACGCAATTCGCAATTAGCAAAAAGCAAATAGCAGTTTCATTGCACACAGGTTTTCCATAGGTATGGAAAACCTGTGCGCAATGAAATTGCTCATTGATTTTTCCTTTTTGCCAATTGCTTATGGTGTTTATTTAAATTTTGCATAGTACTTTTGCCTGATTTCCTACCTGCGACGGATAGACCCCTACTCGGCTTTCGTAGATCAAAAGTTGGCTTCTTATGGGTTAAAAAAATGTGCGCTGAAATCGCAGATGGCTGTTTTACTACTTGCTTTTTGCCAATTGCTGATTGCATTTTTGCTGACTGCTATTTGCTAATTATTATTTGCAAATAGGCGATCTTTGTATTTTACATGATGTAAGCGGCCTAAGACCCGACATGTTACTTTTTGCATGGTTTTCATTTTGACGTCACAATTAAAGCAATAACACCAAAATAAAAATACCGGCAAAGAGTTGCATGTCGGGTCTTGGGCCGCCTGTTGCTCTGTGGCACACACAAGAACGTGGTACGGTAGACATTCATGGACCCCTGCAAACTGGAGGTGACACCAAAAGTTCGGGAGAAGTAAGGGTCTCCCGTTTGATTAGCTGTACACGTCATGAATACCCCAAGCATTCGGAAGCTACAGTCACATTAGTAACACGTCATGAATACCCCAAGCATTCGGTAGCTAGCACAGTCACATTAGTAACACGTCATGAATACCCCAAGCATTCGGTAGCTAGCACAGTCACATTAGTAACACGTCATGAATACCCCAAGCATTCGGAAGCTAGTACAGTCACATTAGTAACACGTCATGAATACCCCAAGCATTCGGTAGCTAGCACAGTCACAATAGTATAACGTCATGAATACCCCAAGCATTCGGAAGCTAGTATAGTCACATTAGTAACAGATGTCATGAACTCTCCAGGCATGGGGAAACGTCAGTCATGCAAAAGTTTTTGAAAAATTTGAATGAGCAAAGGTAAAAATAATCTCTGTTTATAATTATCTGTTAGATATTTTTCCATAATATCTTATAGATAACTCAATGCTAAAATAATAATAATGATGATGAAGATGATGATGATGATGATGATGATGATGATGATGATGATGATGATTACGACGACGACGACAACGATGATGATGATGATGATGATGATGGTTCACCAACTAATTGGAAACTATAGGCAGGAGAGAAGAGCCTTCAAACGACCGAGGATGCAGGGTCCCGATAAGGAAAGGCTCGATGAGAAAAATCACTGGCATGGAGCAACAGGCAGCACTTATACTGCTTGTGTTGTGTGCAACAAAAAGCACAGTGTTTATAAAAGTGGTCATCTAGGTTGCTCTGTAGCTGAAAATCTTTGTAAAAGGACTAAAACAACAATGAGATGTGAGAAATGTGATGTTCCGTTGTGTTGTAATGCCAGGTCTACATGTTTCTTTGACTTCCATACTAAAGTATATTACTGGCAGTAAAAAATAGTATCTAACTTATCTAAATGATTGTAACTCTTCCTTACTCTTCCTTTACTGTAAACATGTACTTTGAATAACTTCAAAGATCTATGTATTATTCTCTTCAGGAGTAGGCCTAAATTTTCTTTCTAAGAAAGGTAATTGACTTAACATTATTTTTTTAATTTATCATAAAATTATTTTTTTTTATATAATTATTATTAAATTTAGGAAAAAATATATGAAAGTTTACCAAAAAAAAAAAAAAAAAAAACCAAAAAAAAAAAAAAAAAAAAAAAAAAAACATAATCAAAGACAGCTAGAATAAAAAAAACCCTAGTTATGTGAGCCTATTCAATTTTGTTGTTGCAGGTGAAAGTTACTCAGTGTATAGGGTTATCTCTGGTGAGAGTTACTCAGTGTACAGGGTTATTTCTGGTGAAAGTTACTCAGTGTATAGGGTTATCTCTGGTGAAAGTTACTAAGTGTATAGGGTTATCTCTGGTGAAAGTTACTCAGTGTATAGGGTTATCTCTAGCGAAAGTTACTAAGTGTACAAGGTTATCTCTGGTGAAAGTTACTCAGTGTACAGGGTTATCTCTGGTGAAAGTTACTAAGTGTACAGGGTTATCTCTGGTGAAAGTTACTCAGTGTATAGGGTAATCTCTGGTGAAAGTTACTAAGTGTACATGGTTATCTGGTGAAAGTTACTAAGTGTACAGGGTTATCTTTGGTGAAAGTTACTAAGTGTACAGGGTTATCTCTGGTGAAAGTTACTCAGTGTATAGGGTAATCTCTGGTGAAAGTTACTAGGTGTATAGGGTTATCTCTGGTGAAAGTTACTCAGTGTATAGGGTTATCTCTAGTGAAAGTTACTAAGTGTACAAGGTTATCTCTGGTGAAAGTTACTCAGTGTACAGGGTTATCTCTGGTGAAAGTTACTAAGTGTACAGGGTTATCTCTGGTGAAAGTTACTCAGTGTATAGGGTAATCTCTGGTGAAAGTTACTAAGTGTACATGGTTATCTGGTGAAAGTTACTAAGTGTACAGGGTTATCTTTGGTGAAAGTTACTAAGTGTACAGGGTTATCTCTGGTGAAAGTTACTCAGTGTATAGGGTAATCTCTGGTGAAAGTTACTAAGTGTACAGGGTTATCTCTGGTGAAAGTTACTCCGTATATAGTGTTATCTCTGGTGAAAGTTACTCGGTAATTAATGAAAGAGTTAAACAGAAGGAGAAAAAGAAGGTTGGAGGTAGTATATGTCTCAGGTCGTGATATTAATCAAGCCATGAGCTTAAAAGTGAACGAACGCAATCCACTGTAGTGAAAAATCACTCAGTTTTGTCCCTGCTTTAAAAAGAAGCAACTCCTATCCGACCACCACCGTACCAACCGCAGAAAAAAAAAACTCCAAAAAAACACGGGATCGGAGTACACTAAAATATAAGACAGAAAATCGTTGCGAATATTAGTTCTGGGTAAGAAAGTTATTATAATGAATATAGCACTGCCTGGAATTTAATTATTACTAGTAGAATGTTTGGTTGTGTTTCATAATATTTGATAGATTTTGATGCAAAGTAATTCAGCTGTAATGCATAAATTAAACGTGCAAACTATATTTTAAAGTTGCAGGATTCTAGTTGTAGTGGTCTCGTCAAACACATGTTCTGTTCTTACATGTAAGCTCTTGCAGTGTTTCTGACAGGCAGTGTTGATAGGTCTTCTCTATATCATTAATCTTTGATATAAATGTTTCAATGCTGTCATTCCCATTAAGGACTCTTCTCATTTAAATCAGACAACGGCACATAGACATAACTTAGTAAGTGACAACCTGTGCCGTGGTACCAAATGAAGACCAGAGAAGACCGGAACAAGTTCAGTGGTAGGGCTGTATCAAAAATGGCATCCAAAGATGAAATAGACCTTAAGCTTCATATTCTGAAGTTTTCATCATGACATCTGCAGCAGGGGTGCACGACATTTCGGGAACACAATTAACATTTCAGAATCAGATATATACGACGTTTAGCCTTTAGGGACTTGAAATTGAATGTGTCGTTTCGGGATATGCTATACGTCGTTTCGGGACCTATATTATATATATATATTAGATATTTTTATATTATATGTAAATGGAAATTACATGTATTATGAGAATTTGTACGTGAAATATGGCTTATTTATGATGCATATTAAATAAAATTATTGATTATATAATATTATTCATGAAGAAAAAAATTATGAAAATCAAACATATGAGTTTCGTATTTATTTCATAATATTTCATAAAATTTCATTAAAATTCATTCTTATTGCAAAGTAAACAATTAATATGGAATGCTTTGATTAAGTTATAATTGAAATAAATTATTGAAACCATAGTTGTTTGTTTTTATTATAATAAACACGAACAAGACCTTCAAAGAATAACTGACATACATGTCAAAAAGACAAATAAACATAAAACAACATTGAGAGAATACTATGAGTTGACATTATTGTGAAGAGAAAACAGATTGAATTAATAATCCAATATAAGAGACTTCTAGCATTTTGATTACACAAAACATAATATTAAAAATGAATATAATTATAATTAATTTTATCATATCTAAGGCTTTAGATAAATAATTATTAATATTAGATCCTGAAACGTCGTATTTAAATACTCAAACATCGCATATTAGGTCCTGAAGTCTCGTATAGGTCCTGAAATGTTGTGTTCCCGAAAGGTTGTGTTCCCGAAACGTCATGTATTCCTAAAGTACTTAGAATAAAGTTATTTAGTTTTGTTTTTAATTTTGTTAGGAAATGTTTTTTCTACAAGACTGCCAAGTTTCAATGCTATACTTTGTAACATATCTATTACAACATTCAGTATTTTACTGATTCTTTCCAAGGTCGAAACTAGCTGGTCTAAGAATTTGGGTACATATTAACAGGGCATCACAGACAGAAGCCTGATGCTATGGAGATTGTGCATTTAAAATATATAATTTATTGCACATTTATAATGAACTGCATCCTCATCATTTTTGCTGGTCCGAATGAAAGTTTGCCAGTCCGAAGAATGTGAGAAGTTCAGAAATTTACAATTTCACAATATCTGTTGAAATGATTTATTTTGAACTATTTTAATTCATTAGGGTGTGCATAGTTGATTTTTATTATAAACTTTTTCAATTTCATACACAATTTGATTCAGCAAACTATCATTCTCCTTTTGATCTTGCTCACACTCATACTCGACCTCACTTTCACTCTGTGACCCATTCTCATCTCGCACTTCTGCTTGCTCTCTATGTCTTGATTGTTTACTGTTTCCGTGGTTTGTGCTGCCTCTTCGTTTTGCACAGTCTCCTCAATCCCTGTCTTCATCCGGATTACACAAGTTGGTTCTTTATACTCCGTAACAGAAACCAGTGTTTCTATTGGAAGAAACCAACCCATGTGTTACAGATGTCCCTGTCTCCTCCTTGTCCCCTTTGTGTGAAACTTTCTTTTCTGGCCCAGTTTAGCCCCGAAATGAATTTGATGGGCCAAACTTTGGTTTTTACCTTCATTGTCAATACAACGCTTGTAAAGTGAGATAATATACAGAGGTTTAAAGTAAGCGTGTAACCAGTCCAGATTATTAAAGAGCGCATTTACCAAAACAAACAATTGTGGTCATAATTGACGGCGGACATTAGGCTAGGCTTGGATGGAAACTTTGCCAGTCACGGCCGATTTATACCGGTCATGCCGGACCAGCAGATTTCAGCATCTCTGAATAAATCACTAATCATCCAACGGCGAATTGTTTATGTATGTCCTTAATTTTCAAATTCACTATTGTCAAAGACTCAAAGTTTTAATATGCATCATGTCGGTGAATGATTAGTTATTAATTACACGTTGTTTTAGATTTTAATTTCGTATTTTCCACGAAGCGATGTCATTTTTGTCTATGAATTGGCAAAAACCGTCTGTCCGCACGGCGTCAACATTTTGCATATAACATTTGCGTTTAGCTTGGTTTCTTTCATACCCTAAAGGGTACTTATGTCAAAGTTGGTAGATTTGTAGATACATCTACTTGAATGTTCTATCCATCCAATACAAAAATTTAGTGACCTTGACTTTACGCTTCAGTGAACACACACTGTTTTTAGCCTTTAGGGTGACCACTTGCATACATATATTGTTAATGTTATTGCAAAGCAATTCCGGTGTATGAATTGGCGAAATCTGTCTGTCCGTCAGTCTGTCTGTCGTTCCGTCCGTCCGCACGGCGTCAACATTTTGTTTCATAGTTGTGTTTAGCTTGGTTTCTTTCATATCCTAAAGGGTACTTATGTCAAAGTTGGTAGGTTTGTAGATACTTGAATGTTCTATCCAATAAATACAAAAACTTAGTGACCTTTACCTTGACTTTACGCTTCAGTGAACACACTGTTTTTTGCCTTTTGGGTGACAACTTGCATACATGTATTGTTAATGTTAATGCAAAGCAATTCTGGTCTATAAGTTGGCAAAATCGGTCCATCGGCCTGTCCGTCTGTCCATCTGTCGTCAACATTTTGCGTTTAGCATTTGCAATCCGATCATACCGTCCTTGACGGTTTCTTGTTCAAGTTAGATACCTTTTCCTGACACACCCCCAATACTGATATCACACTTGTATATTGAATAGTGCCTCTTTGGCCCTGCCATATTGTATTGGGATCGACCATGAATTGCGGGTACCTTTCAGTAACATTATATCATGAGATCTTTTAATTTGATATAGATATTGTTAAGACATTTCATAAAACCAAGGATGTTAGTTGTTGTTTATGAAACGGAACAACATTTCCACAGCTTGTTCCTTCTTTTAATTGAAATACGGTATATTTTGACAAGAGTTGCAGGATTGGATACTATTTGGTCTTTTAGTATCCATTGTATGTTATGAGTTATTTATTAATGATTTGATGCAGAATTGATTTTATGTTTTTTGTCTTCTTTTTGTTTTCTTGGCCAAGATTTAAAAAGTTATTTTATCAGGTAAAAAAAGAGACTGAGAAAGAGTGTGAGAAATCTGTACATTGGAAAATTATTCTCTGTGTAGATGGTACTAAGAACATTCAAAGAACGACTAGGTATAATATTTTGGTGAAAGGCATGATATTTTAAGGAAACGATTGCAGGATGTCACATGATCAAGTCATGTGCTGTCTAAATATTGAATTGTTACATGTTTCTGTATTTCCGATGTGGTGCAAAAGACATATGAGTACATGAAATGACATTACAAAAATATTGATTTTGCTACAGTTGCCCGTTTCATCAGCATGTGTAAATGTTTGACTAACTAAATCTTACAGCAATGGCATAAGTGCAACGAAGTGCAATGTGTGTTTCATCAACCAGTGTAAGTGTTCATACGTAAGGATCCTACTTGCGAGTTGGTTAACTTTATGCAGCACAAATGTATGCATGAAGTATATTGAATCAGATCATTGTATTAACTTAATTTTATTGTTGCATAGGATTGCCCTATCAATGGCTTTGGCGTATCAGAAGGTGTATATAAATCAGATCATTGTACTAACATAATTTTATTGTCGTGTAGGATTGCCGTATCAGTGGCTATGGTGTACCAGAAGGTGTATATAAATCAGATCATTGTATTAACTTAATTTTATTGTTGTTTAGGATTGCCCTATCAATGGCTATGGCATACCAGAAGGTGTATATAAATCAGATCATTGTACTAACATAATTTTATTGTTGTGTAGGATTGCCGTATCAGTGGCTATGGCGTACCAGAAGGTGTATATGAATCAGATCTACTCCAGTTCTCTGATTGGTCAGTTAGCCTTGATGTGGAGGAAGAACCTTTTGTGTGATGCTGTCATCAAAACTGGCAACATTAGCACCAAGGTAATTCATCTAGTGTGTATATTATGGGGATGAAATGATTTACTGTGGTAAAATGGAATCCAGATACAAGACATTACAATCAGTTCTTAACCCAGTCCAGTTAATTTTCAATTTGATACGGTTGTAAAAAATAGTGCATAAAATGTCCATGGTAGTGTTGTTTTTTGTCCAAACATGCCATATGATTGTACATGGAATAAACTAAAGGTCATTTAGTATGTATGTCTTTACAATGGCATCATGCCTGAGAGACGACCAAAATCTGGTGCTGCAAAACATGCAAATTTAGATTTCTGTACCGTTCACCTGTTTGGATGCATATACCTTTCAAAACTTAGGACAAAACCATTTTTTGATATGTGTATTATTATCTTGCAATGACACTACATGTATGGTTATGTCTTCCTTCCTCAGTGAATAAAAAGAAATTAAGCTGCAAGTAGATAGGAAAATTTGAGTGATCAATTATTGTATTAACAGTAAATTTAAAGATGATAGAGGATTTTGAGAAAAAAATTAAAAAGCATTTTTTTTTTTTATGTATATAATGTATACTTAAATTTTACTATACTGGTAGAAAAATTACTGTATTATTTCACCACTAGTGTAGTTACTGTTATGAACTCTATAAATTATAACCCTTATAAATGTATGTAAATGAGAATGATTCTTTATTAATTAGGATATATATTCTTTATCAGTTTATTTTCATGCCACTGCAACCTTGAGCTTTGCATTTGATAATATCTCTGGATTTCGCTGCAATCCAGGAGTATCAGTGTTTCACGAACACATTTTTTTGTGTTTGTACATGTACTTTTGCTGTTTTCAAACTTCTGTCTTCATGCATTGAACATAAATGTGCATATTCGAAGTCTTACAGTTTGAAGTTTTGTGAAGGCAGTGAAGATTTAATGGCCATTACCTCATACATGTACTATTTTCTTTTATACTGATTTATTAATTTTTAGTGATCTACTCTTAAATTTATTTCCATGTCAGCTGTGTTATATTGTCAGTATATGAGTAGAATAAACTTGATGTGATATGAAACTACAAACTGACCACAGCAGACTTTGCCATTGTCCTGATTATATAAAAGCTCCAGTCATTCACAGAGCTTCGCCAATACTTGTAGATGACTGATTCACAAATTATGTTTTGCTTTTCTGATTGCAGGCTCATCGCCTGGTGATGATAGCTGCATGTCCAATGTTACAACACATGGAGAATGCAGCGCTGGGTTCTCACCTGGAAGTGCGTTTATCTTCTGACATAAGCCAAGAATCTATTAACACATTTTTGCAGTATCTTTATGAAGGTTTCATGAAATTAACAGAAAAGAATTATAAAGAGGTACAAAAGATCGCTAAATTATTACAAGTTGACAGTGTGACAAAGTGTTGCCACGACTTCTCAAAGTGCTTGCAGCAAAACTTTAATTCTCATCCTGGGCTTATTGACTTTGACATTAGGGATCAAACAGAATTACCATTTGTAAAAGCTACAGATTTAGAAAAAACTTTTTCTGGCAATGCCAGTATTCCGTCTGACGAGTGGTCTAGAGGGTCCAGCAGTAAGCGTCCCAGGAGGCATGCTGATGACATAGATACTTTTGGGTATGATTATCATTATGGGAAAAGTGTTGATAACAATTCATCAAGAACTTCACAGGATACTATAGAAATACTGGATGATTGTGTGGAAGTGATAAATAATGATCCAGCAGAGAAGGACCATGATGGGTGGCCTGTTCCATCATCACAGCCTCCTATACAGCATGGTATGGGTGTGTCCATTACATCACAGACTGGATTCAAACCAGATGTACGTGTTATAAATATTTCCAGTACTAATGTGCAGCCTCCTTCATTAACACATCAGATGTCTCCAATATCTAGTCATCAAAACAAAACAGCAATAACAGATAATGCTACCAAACAGCATTTACGGACCAGGAAGTCATCTGCTGAAGTGCAGTGGACTGCAACTACAGGACCATCAATCCCTGTCACGCCACCAGACATGTCAACTAATCAACAGAGATCTTACATAATGACAACACCCACATCAACCATTCAGGAAAGGCCTTTTATTTTCCCAACATCAGTATCGGCCAGTCAGGATAAGCCTTATGCGGCCGGCAACCCATCCCAGATAATGACCATTCCACATATGGAACCTTCAGGTAGGAAATATGTTAGAAATAGAATTTAAAAACCAGTACAAGTTGATACATGTCTACAGGGAAAAAATATATTTGAAGAAGCCTTTTAAAACTGGAACATATTGAAGTGGAAAGATGAAATATAAGCATATAATAAGATGATAAACTTTATGTGAGGTGAATGGTTATAGAGAGGAATTTAATATAAAACAGATACTTCATAAGATGATAAACTTTATGTGAGGTAAATGGTTATAGAGAGGAGATTTAATATAAAACAGATACCTCATAAGATGATCAACTTTATGTGAGGTGAATGGTTATAGAGTAGTTTGTCAGTATAAAGTCATCATGTAGTTTGTCAGTATAAAGTCATTACGTAGTTTGTCAGTATAAAGTCATCATGTAGTTTGTCAGTATAGAGTCATCATGTAGTTTGTCAGTATAGAGTCATCATGTAGTTTGCCACTATAAAGTCATCATGTTTTTTGAAGAACATTATTATTAGCTCATCTACTTGTATTACAGTATTACTGCACCCCTGGCGTCAATGTCTGTATGTTCAAGCAAAATCATATGTTAAATGTCATTTTTATGATTGCTGCAATTAAAATGATGTTTAACTTTTTGTTGCAGCAGCCACAGTTACCTCACCCATGCCTGTTGATAATTCTTCCGTTAGGCAGAGAGATTCACCAGGTCTTACTGATTTTGTGATCGAGAAAGTGTCAGACAGGTAAAACTCAATTCATAATAGAGAAAGTGTCAGACAGGTAAATCTCAATTTATAATAGAGAAAGTGTCAGACAGGTAAATCTCAATTCATAATAGACAAAGTGTCAGACATAATAGACAGAGTATCAGACATAATGTAGAAAGTGTCAGACAAGTAAATCTCAATTCATAATAGAGAAAGTGTCATTAAAAAAACCTACTACATAACAGAGAAAGTGTACAACAGATAAAACTTAATTTATAATAGAAGAAGTGTCAAACATGATAGGGAAAGTGTCAGAGATAATAGAGAAAGTGTCAGACATAATAGACAAAGTGTCAGACATAATGGAGAAAGTGTCAGACATAATAGACATAGTGTCAGACATAAAAGAGAAAGTGTCGGACATAATAGACAAAGTGTCAGACATAATAGACAAAGTGTCAGACGCAATAGACAAAGTGTCAAGAGAAAGTGTCAAACATAATAGGGAAAGTGTCAGACATAATAGACAAAGTGTCAGAGAGACAAAATTTATAATTCATAAAATAGAAAGTGTCAAATAAGTAGAACTAAATTCATAATTATTAATAGATTTTGTTTGATTATTGTTTTACGTCACTCCACGATTATTTCACGTATATGGTGACGGCATCTGCCTGATGCATTGCATACAAATTTAGACCTTTGCAACGGACCCACCCGAAGCAGTGAGGGATCTTTTACGTGCCACGCCTACCGTGACACGGGACCTCGGTTTTTACTGTCTCGTCCGAAAGACAGAACACCGGTGTGCCCCGGGCGGGAGTCGAACCCGCGACCTCTCGATCACGAGCCGAGCACCTTATCCACTAGGCCACACTGGCTTTGCACTAATAGAAAAGTGTCAGACATAATAGGGAAAGTGTCAGAGACAGGTAAATCTCAATTCATAATACAGAAAGTATCAAACAAATAAACTGAATTCATAACCGAGAAAATGTACAGCAGGTAAACCTTAATTCATAATAGAGAAAGTGTCAGACATAATGTAGAAAGAAAGTGTCAGACATAATGTAGAAAGTGTTAGACATAATGTAGAAAGTGTCAGACACAATAGATAAAGTGTCAGACATAATAGGGAAAGTGTCAGATATAATAGGGAAAGAGTCAGACATAATAGGGAAAGTGTCAGACATAATGTAGAAAGTGTCAGACATGATAGAGAAAGTGTCAAACATAATAGAGAAAGTGTCAGACATAATAGGGAAAGTGTCAGACATAATGTAGAAAGTGTCAGACATAATAGGGAAAGTGTCAGACATAATGTAGAAAGTGTCAGACATAATGTAGAAAGTGTCAGACAGATACATTTTAATTCATAATATAGAAAGTGTCAAACAGATAAAACTGAATTCATAATAGAGATAGTGGTAGACAGGTATAATTTAATTCATAATATAGAAAGTGTCAAACAGGTACATGTAACATTCAATAAAGAAAGTGTCAGACAGGTAAAACTTAATTCATTATAGAGGAAGTGTCAGGTATAATAGAGAATGTATCAGACAGATATAGAAGAAAATCCAAATCATAATAGAGTGTTTGACAGATTAATCAAACTTTATAGAGATATTTCATTCGAAGATTTTAAAATGAATGTGTTAAGAGTTCAAGATATGAGACAGTTACAAATGTAGGTATCAACGTGTACATTTCAGAGAACCTGACTGCATTTTTTTAGTATTCCTTTTTATGCCCTCGTATTGATAGATCGGGGCATATTGTTTTTGTCCTGTCTGTCTGACTGTTTGTTTGTTTGTTTGTCTGTAGTCAACTTTAACCTTGGCCATAACATTTGAACCATGAGGGATAGAGACTTAATATTTCACATGCTTACTCAACTAATGAAGCCTTTTTTAAATGACACCAAGGTGGATGACCTTTTGACCTTGACAATGGCCTTCATGCTAAAAATAACTTTTAGACCTTGTTGCTGCTGTGGGAATTAGTGTTCCACAAACACAGCTTGTCCATATTATTTCTGTCGTTTGATATTTTGTTTTTTCTGATTCTGATGTACTATCAAACTCTAAAAAGCTTAAATATTAAAACTTGAGGAGGCAGTGTTTACTATCGACTTAAAGGCGAAATGGCATCAGGAGCAGTACAAACTAAATGAGAGTGCTTAAAAATTTAAAAACAGTTTGAATGTTGAATGGCTAAAACCTTCAAACCGCTGTCATCTGTTCTGATATCGCAGCAGACAGTTTTTCACATTGACAGAATGATGTTACAGACATAAAACCATTGTTGTCTTATGTTACATTGATATGTGATAAATTTCATTGGCTCAGAATAACTTCATAAGGAAAGTATTATACAGTTAAATTTGCCCCATGAAATAGAAAGGGTAAGTCAGACAAAACTGACTTCATGTATGATTCAGAATTTGAATTTGACAGTTCGATATACATTTAACAGATAAGAATTTACTTCATCGTAGATAAAATACAATGGCACGTTTTCTGATGTCTGTCGGTCGTCCTATCAGTTTTTACATTTTCAACTTCTTGTAAACCATTGCATGAAATTGAATGAAACATTTGCATACACATGTAAGTAAAGGAGATGCAACACACTTCAAATGGTGGTTATTGCCCTTGAATAGGGGTTAATAGAAGTGAAAAATGGGAAAATAAATTAATTCTTATAAAAAATCTTCTTTTAGAGGTTAACAAGTCTTAATAACTTCATATGTGGTATAGACCATCCGTATTTCAAGAAATATCTAATTTGCTCAAGGGAATGCTCTGAGGCAATATTTATTTGGTCTTTGCCAGGATCCGACAGTTTTATATAGGCTTACATAAGGAATCTTTTTAGAAATCTTCTTCCCAAAAAGCATTCGTCACAATAAATTCATGTTTGTCATATAATATTGTTATTACATGTAGTAAAAGTTTGTGCAAGGTGACACAGTGTGTCAATATTTGCCCCAATCCCATGTACTGACATTTTGTTCAAGGGGACCTTGTGTGGCAATATTTGCCTCAATTCCAGGTACTGACAGTTTGTTAAGGGGACATTGTATGGCAATATTTTACCCAATCTCAGGTATTGACTGTTTGTTCAAGGGGACACAGTGGCAATATTTGCTCCGAACCCAAGTACTGACAGTTTGTTCAAGAAGACACAGTGTGGCAATATTTGCCCCCATCCCATGTACTGACAGTTTGTTCAAGAGGACACAGTGTGGCAATATTTGCCCCCAATCCCAGGTATTGACAGTTTGTTCAAGGGGACACAGTGTGGGAATATTTGCCCCAAACCCAGATACTGACAGGTTGTTCAAGGGTACAAGGTGTGGCAGTATATGCCCCAATCCCAGGTACTGACAGTTTGTTCAAGAGGACACGGTTTGGCAATATTTGCCCCAATCCCAGGGACTGACAGTTTGTTCAAGAGGACACGGTGTGGCAATATTTGCCCCAATGCCAGGTACTGACAGTTTGTTCAAGGGAACAAGGTGTGGCAGTATATGCCCCAGTCCCAGGTACTGACAGTTTCTACAAAGAGTAATACAGGAACTCTCAATGTCTTCTGAAAGACCACACAATTAGTAACTTCATATTTGGTATAAGATACTCGTAAGTCTTATGCTGTGCTGTATTCAGTTTGTTAAAGGGAGGCTATGTTTCAAAGTTGACTTTGTACAAGGTTATTGACCATGTTTTACTATAGGCATATAAGGAAATATCTTTCTTTCTATGCAAGAACCACAAGCCACCATGACCTCATATTTGCTAATTTAAAATATAACATCAACATGACATGTTATATCATTTTGCATATGTCTGAATATGACATTGTAAACAATGTTGTCCTTTTATTCCATGGACTGTGAGATGTGGTTAATCCTTCTGTACTTCTTCGTTGTTTACTTTTATCAAAGGAAATGTCTTATGGCAATATTCAAAACCACAACAAGGGCAACAGTTTCTCCTTTTGTCAGTATGAAGAATATCTAAAAACTCTTCTTTTAAGAACCAATGCTACTTCATATCTGGTACACAGCATTCCTGCCATATGTTGTATGTTTGTTAAAAGAAAGTCCTGTTGAATTGATTCAGTGTTCATTCTCACCCTAGATCTGACCTTTTAATGTTTTTTTTCTCGCGATTCGTTTATTGTACCTCAGCAATACATTGATCTACTTATCAGCATAAAAAGTGATGTTTAACGGACTTTTGATTGTTATGCTTATGAAGTCATAATCAAATGTCCGACTCGTCCAACCTTGCATTACGTCATCAAGTCGTATTTTGCACTAAAGTGCTCGACATTGGACAAAAGTGGATCGATGTATTGAAAGTAAAAAGTATCTAGTGTTAAAAAGAATGTTATTAATAAACAGAAAGCGTTTTGTACAAGTAATGTGGAAATAATGCCACAAAAAGTTAGAATTTTCAAGATTTATTCCCTTTTTGAAGGGGTTTGGTGCAATTTGTGACTTAAATGTCTTGAAATTCAGGTTTCCATTATGTATTTATCCAGACATGACACAATATGTATTGGGGATATATAAAGTAATTTTTGTAGAAATGTATGTTGAAAGTGCAATGTTCTGTCAACATAATCACTCAACACTCTTAAGACCATTAACATTGGGGTTCAGAATGGCATCAATGTCACTAGGCCTAGATTTAAAAGAAAAAAGAGGAGTTACTGGCTCAGTTATGTGGCAGAAGTCACCATGGAGATATACAATACATGAAGATCAATAATATACTAGCACATATAACACATTACAAAAATATTTGGTTGTAGTGCAATTACGATACCGACTTAGGACGGTCATTTAATTTGACAATAGCCAAACAAATGGTGTGGTAAACCGGTTTACGGGCCCAATAAATAAAAACAATAAGGACAAATACATTTTAACAAAAGACTGAAAGTATATTTATATCAGATGAGTGGTCAGCTTACCAGTGGAGCATTTAATGGAAAATGAGATGTAGAGTTTAAACAAAATTGGAATTGAACAAAGCTCCGAGTTATTTTCACTGCCGTCTTGATGGCTTAGCTCGCAAATAATACAGTTTTTGGAAATACATTTGAAGTCACATTAAATATTAATAATTTTGATGATGATAGCCAAGTAAGATGTAAATGTTACATGGTGTGTCGTTGACCTGATATGGTATAAATATGGGGTCAGTTAACATCATATTGGAAGATGGGTTACTTGTACTGAAATTTGGTTTCAACCATGCATTGAATTTTATTGAGATATGAAGTACTTGTTTAATTGCTAGAGTGGGTTTGATTACCTTAGGATAAAAACCCAGTGTAATTTTTTTTTCTAATGAAGAACCTAGCTTCATGAAAATCATTTTCAGCACATGGTAAAGTTCTTCACCACAACAGTTGTACTTTTAATTGTTTGTTTATTCTACCGTAAGCACAGGACACATAGACATAGATGCAAAAAACAGGTGATAGTTGATCAATTTAAATGTAAAAATACAAGTATTTTTGATTTTGATCTTAATAAGGTATTTTTGAAGAATTGTTATAATTGTATTGTAGTATACAACCAGAGGTGGAGAAGGAATTTCAGGACTCAGAGCTAAGCATTCTCAAAGTGGAACATGTGGGTAATACAGAAGAGTTTGATCTGTCTGTAGAGGATCAGGATGGCAGAGTCATGGATCAAGATGGCAGTGTAGAAAACCAAAATGTGTACATACAGCAGATATCACAAGGGGAGATAGAGGAATCTCAGGCAGACAGCTTTTCTAGTGAGGCCAGTAATATGGGAAATTCTAGCATGGAACTCTCTGCCCAGGCCTCAGGTCAAGGTAAAAATATACATAGATATGAAATAAACATAGTCAAACTTTGTTATCTCAAGATTGTAATCACTCATGTAAAATCTTCAGAAGGGAAGTCCATGTAGATGTGTAAATAAAGATAGTTAATTAAAGAAAAGAATAGATAAATAACATTGTTTATTTCACTAGGTGAACGTCATGTGACTGAAAACTTGTAAATAGAGTGTGCAGTTTTATATTTATTCAAGGTTCAAAGTGCAATATTTAGCAGAAGTGAAGAAAAATTCAGTGAAAAGTCAAATGTAAACACAATGTATAAACATATATTTACCTTAAGGTCCCTTAATATGGAATGATTTAGATTTTAAATGATTATTGCAGTGCCTCTTAACAATCTTTTCCATCAATAGCTAACTTCTAAATTGCCATTTATTTACACTGAATTTGTCACTAAAGCTTTAGACCTTATTTATTATTTCTGATAAATGTTTTGTGATCAGAGTCAAAACTGAAATTCCACAATTGATCAGAAATCTTGAGCCACTGCTTATTGATATTAGTACAAAACATACCTTTCCCTTCTACAATGGCGTCAAGTCTGATCCAGTTATCCATAACACTATTCCATATTCCTGTTCCAGAAATAAATCTAGGTTTGTGTATCAATCTGCAGGTCATTTTGTTACAAATGACCTAAACTGTATTTCGGACAAACTCTTACCACCAAATGCTTGGATATTGTTGACGAAGCATTACAAGACTGCTGTTCAAAACAAAACAAAAAGATGGAGTAAAAATGCATACCCTTAGTGACTGAGGGAATGAGATTTTGAAAAGAATTTGACACCAGTATTGATAATTTTCCAAACAATCCACATTTCATCAAAGAAAGGAAAGTGACAGACTCATATGTATGACAGAAATCACCTTGGAAATAATTCATACAATATCTAATATAATGATATGAAAAGACACATCAGGTTATCACAAAAATATTCAAGTATAGTGCAGTAACGATACCAACTCTGGACGGTCATTTGATATGACAATAATCAATCAGTTGGGTGTATCAACATATTGGTGTACATCAACCATAAAACAGTCGGTACATTCTATTGAAAAGAATATGTCTATGTTCTTATGTCTTTTAACCCACTGGCAAAGCAGCTAATGATATCATCATGGTTTAAAAATGAAACTGAATTGGAGTTTTTATAAATAAATACATTATACTTTACTCCTGTAATAGTATGCTAAAACTCAAAGATGCCTAAATACAACATCCATTTTAAATAACAAAAGGCTATTGCATTTTTAAACTCAACTTTGATACCATCTATTCTACCATATTGACTCCCCAAAGTACATAAAAGTCTAACTCAAATATTTTTACACAGTTCTAGTCTTTGTTCTACCACTATTCTTTCTAAACACATGACTTTCGCTCTGACAATATTGGACGATCATAGTATGAAATACTGCAATATCTCTTTTAATAATAGTAACATCAATTTCTTTGAACAAAGTACTCATAGAGAAACTCTATTCACGAAACTGTCATGATACTCAAGTCTCTACATTTTAATTTTTTTAATCGTGTAATGTATACTACACCCTCCACAGATTTACTTAAAACTATATTGTGGTCTTTCATATGCTGGGGTTTCAATAGAGTCAAAGACATACCGGTGTACTTCGGATATCTCTGGATTTTTCTCCAACAAACTTTTTGATTGCTACAAATTCTAGACTTGCGGTATGGTGCATAATGTCATCATTTTTTTTTCCGATGGACTATGATAATCAGCAAAATTTTGGGATTCCAATTGGCCTTATCTGTGAAACACTGAACACCCATCCTGGCAGACCTGTTTTTGTATTTTGTTTCCGCGAGGGAGTTGTAACTTCGACTCCAAAAATTTAAAGGACCCAATTGACATGTTTAATGATATATTTACAGTAGATATCCAGGTGATATATTGACAAATGTGAACCCTAAATTTGTAAGGTACTAAAGAAAAATGAGGAGGCTCAGTTATGTGGCAGAAGTCACCATGAAGCTATACAATAAGTAACATTTTCCACCTGAACTCAATGTGCCCGAAACATGCTTAGGCTTTATGGGACTTTACAGAACTGCTGAAGTTCAGTCCAACAAACCCCTGTAAATCTTAATAAGATAACAGTCTTCTTGGACACATCTTTTATAATTTTATACAACAATATACATAATAGTATCTGTGATAAAATATGACGACTTTTCATTTCCTATTTTATATGTATTCTAGTGAGATGGCAATGTCTCTAAACTGCCATCATATGGTTCGATTTGCTAGAGCATTCACTTAGGTTTTAGAATTCTATACAGAATCTCAAATAAGTTTTGACTCAGGGGTACAGATACCATAATCTCGTATAAAAATCTCGTTTTGAAAAAATATTTATTTTAGGTCTTACTCTGATATTATTTTATCTAAATCAGGAAAACTTACATTTGAATATTTTTCAAGCGGAATCTCTCAGATCAGTTTGTGCAGTGATCTGATATACAAACTAGGGAGGGAGAAAAATTCAGATAATTTTTTCTGATCGGAATCAAAAATAGTTTAATGTATATAACATCGATAG
Organism: Pteria penguin; assembly: GCA_035048485.1. Lineage (NCBI taxonomy): Eukaryota > Metazoa > Mollusca > Bivalvia > Pterioida > Pteriidae > Pteria > Pteria penguin. Next base: position 2,598,781 of record CM068591.1, on the reverse strand, counting down.
TATGACCCTGATATCTGTCGACTTATGCAAACTTTTCCTTGAGAATTGCTCAGGGTGAGGACACCATGACAAGCCTTGGCTAGACCTTTTCAGAAGAGACTCTCCTCTGACCCTTTAATTGTATTGCTTCTAAGGCGACCTTTCATGTAAATCACTTAACCACAGCAATTCAATTTATAAGTCAGAACAGCAACTGTACTAAAATTGAAAATTCTTGTGATGTCTTTTTATGTCCTTCTTATTATTGTTTGCTCTTCAAGTCCATGGCGACTTTGTCATACAAATGTCAGATGTCCTTTTTTCCATAAAATCTGCACACCAATTTGTTAAATTTGTTACACGATCTTACAACAGCATCAGATTGTACAATGTAAAGAAGCATAGAAAGAAAGACAATTGGAACAAATTAGATATATTTGGTGCTCTGTGCATACTATAACTCAACGTGTGTTTTGTTCTGAGCTGATGTCAGGATCAGAAAAATGGTCAAATAACATGAATCTGCCAAAAAAAGAGAGAGAGAGAGAGAGAGAGAGAGAGAGAGAGAAGAAAAAAGGAAACAAAAAAGAAACAAAAAAAAAAGGAACAAAAAACCCCCAAAAACCAAACAAACGAAAACAAAACAATAAAAAAACAAAAACAAAACCAAAAAGCTTACAATTTGTGTTAAGATATCTATATTCTACATTGTTAACATAAATCTACCAACTTCATTGTTAACTTTGCTAACTTGACCTTTAAATATTTGTTCGTATTATTTTCGTGTTTTACTTGACAATTATGTGCATATGAAAAAATATAAATGTTTCAGTTTTTAGTAAGATTTCAAAGTTTGACAATGTGTATTTCAAATTAAATGACCTCATTTACTGATTATTCTGTATATATGTAACAGATTATTTCGGACGCTGTCACAAATTTGCAGGATTTTGTGATTCAGATAAAATTGCAAAATCTGAAATTACAAAAAATGACTTGTAGGTGTTTATAACTGAATTGAAGGCAAAATAGTGTATGCAACTAGAACGACTTGGAAAGAGTTTCAAAAATATGCAGTCAAAGCAGTTGGAGAGTGAATTGAATGAGCAAAATGGTTAGACCTCTATATTACCTGTTCTAATATCATGACAGAAAGTGAATTGATTTTCAAATTACTGCAGTGATGCCTATGACAAACCATGATTACACCAGGACTCGGAATGTATCTTATTTTAGTTTTACTTTTTTTAAATAAACGAAGAATGTGTAATATAAGTAAACATTATGTAAAGAATGTCAAATGCTTGCAAGTATTGATTTGCATGGAGTGAATTTGCAAGAAACTGCAAAAACTTTTATGCTACGTTTTGAAACACGAATCTAATACATAGCAGAGATATAACTGGAAATGCTCAATAAGAATGTAATTTGGCTCCAGACAATAGATGTTAGACTGTTGGTCGCTCGTCAGGTCCTGTCTTACAGATAGGGCGGAGAAATTGAAATTCTATGTTAATGGTAGATGTTTGCGCGTATTTGATCTTAAACTGGTAGGCGTATGTTCGCTGTATTTGCTGTGTAATGTATCAGGCAGATGCTTCTATAATGCGTGAAATAATCTGAGTGTTATATTTATCCCCTTTGCAGTGTGGGGCTCGTAAAAAGTTCCCCACGGAAGGTTTAACTAAAGTGTAATTATACCATGTTTCCTGATGTTATTTGGCAGTGGCACTTTGCTTATGTTTGTTCACATTCATGTATATATACAATGCTGAATTATATTTGTTTCTACTGTATATAAGGGCATTTGCAGCGGGTATGGCTTGCCAAACAGGAGACGCTCACTTCTCCCGGACACATGGTCTCACCTGAATTTCAGGGATCCTTGAATGTCTACTGTGGTACATTGTTGTTAGTGCCATAGTCATGTGACACCAGTTACTTTCGTATTTTACATAAAACAAGAAACAAACATGCCAACTTCTGAAAATCGACGAGATCAGCGACTTGGTATTGTATAAAGAGTAAAACTTGTAAGTTGTCGGAACTACCCCAGGTAGTTGTAAAATTAAAGCGCTTATGCCCCATAACTGATGTCTCACTCAGGTTTTTCCCCAATCTGATTTGCTCTATTTGCAGATAAAGAAAACCATATCTTTATTTTGCTTCTCTGTTTGCCCTATTGCGGATAAACACTACCATATCTTTATTTTGCTTCTCTATTTGCCCTATTGCGGATAAAGAAAACTATATCTTTATTTCTGATCTGACGAAACTCCGTACGGGGTCATGTTCTGGTGAACTCTGATTCCCAGCCAATCAGTGAATCGGCAACAAATTCCTGGGAATGAAATTAACATCCCCAGCTTGCATGGCCTACAAGGTAGTTTTTTAACAATGTTTGTTACATATTGCGTTACTATCACGTGCCTAACCGAGTCATTGATTGGCTATGGGAAATAACGGTTTCGGTGACTGAAACGTCATCAGAGTTCACCAGAACATGATCACTTACGGAGTTTCGCCAGATCTTTATCCGCAATGGGACAAATAGAGAAGCGGAATGAAGATAAGGTTTTAATAAGATTGGTTTTTCCCCTAATGAAAAATTAAAGTTCAGCAATGTTTGTTTCACTGATGGCGGGTTCACATGAACTTTTACAAAGAAGAAAACTCCTTAGTGATATTGGTACACAATGCAAAACTTGCGTTGTATATTATTCTCTGATTCGGATTCGTCATGAATTTAGTGGATTAAACTCGTAGCAGTATGTTTGTAATAACAAAATAACAAAACGAATCTCTACACACCTACATACTACTAACAAAACGACTCTCTACACACCTACATACTACTGACCCTGATTTAGAATCTGAATTTTGTATTAAGATAGTGGAGTTAAACATTGATCATCAACAAGCAGGCAAACTATTAGGTATCAATCAGCATGTACGCATGTCATCACATACACATTACATTGTATGTGAAAGGTACATGACCAGACCGCCAGTAATACTGTGTTAATTTAAATTAATCAATTATGGATTGAACACTACAATAACCTTTGGCAGTTCGTTAGAAAACTGAGAATTATTCGTTAGAATGAAATATTTGCAGAGAGTTCCATGAATTCCCAGTTACAGAACATTGTAGGATTTTTGTCATTCTCACTAAGCCAATTGCTTTACAAAGTTATTAACTTAGTATGTATTTGTTATATCGAGTGGGCTTAGATAGGGTTGCCATCATGTGTATCATACACTTGCACAGTAAGCTCTTATGGAAAGACGTATTACACCATCAATCGGTTACATTGTACCTCAGAATGAACGTCATATTGATCCCTCGGTATTTGATGGGTATGGAGTCCTATTCCCAAAAGATGCAATTTCTGTAAATTGTTAGAAAAGGTATAAAATTCAGAATTATATTGAAACAAAAGAAGCATCTTATCCTAAATCGCATTACGTGAAGCTACACGTCATTTCTTATTCCACGAAGTTAACCTGACAAACGATTATTTATATATATAATCATTAATATATATATATATATATATATATATATATATATATATATATATATATATATATATATATATATTTGTTAGAAAAGGTATAAAATTCAGAATTATATTGAAACAAAAGAAGCATCTTATCCTAAATCGCATTACGTGAAGCTACACGTCATTTCTTATTCCACGAAGTTAACCTGACAAACGATTATTTATATATATATATATATATTCATATATTCCTTAAAGCATAGTCATAGAAACTGGTCTAGAAAATTGAAAATGAAAATAACATAACCTGAGATATCAGTGAATTCTAGCCAAAATTCCTTTTGAATAGGGCATTTCCTATAATAAAATTAAACAGAACAGAATATGACAAATATAAAGTTCAAATTAGTTTGAAGGGTTTTATCATAAATGTTTTCAAAAATATGATAAAAATTTAATCACCAAATATGAAAATAATTTGTCAGCTAGCCTACATTTTAAACAGTATTTCTTCACGGAGTTATTGTGTTTGACTTTATTATTGTCCATATGAAATTTTACATTTATCACGTTTGTGCCTTACGCAACATTCGGCGGCACGGTTAAAATTCTGAGCATCATTTCACATCTTTTTACGGATATGATCATTTTATAAATCTCGCGAGATTATCGAAACCGCAAGAATATTAGAATGTTCTATATTCTCATGAAACATTAATTTCCCGGAGTCTATCAAATGTGTGTTATCTTCCTCATGTTTGTGGGAGTAATGATTCATTAGTGTAGATCAGTTATATGGCAAGGGTGTTATATAATCTAATCTATTATTATAGTGCCTCAACGTTTAAAGTAAAATGTTTATTATTAGTGGAGTTATACAAAAATACAAGCACAATCATCTAAATTTGATTGCATTTGATGCTTATCGAGGCATCTTTGGAAGGGGATAAATTATATATATTGTTCAATTAGCGCGACTTGTGACAGTAACTCAAAGTGATGCCATTGTTTACAGTCTGTTCATTAGTATGCAATAAATGGTTGTGAGGAAGGTTGTGTGGTCATTGGAGATATAAGTGATGCTGTATCGACTTGGTTGGGTGCATCTATCACATGCACTGCGGTACACGAAGAGAGCATCAATTATCTCCCATGACCACACAACCTTCTTCACAACCATCGTGTAACGCAGTGCCTGTACATCTATCATACACTTGCACATTAAGCTCTTATGGAAAGACTTTTTACATCATCAATCGGTTACATTGTACCTCAAAATGAGCGTCATATTGATCTCTCGGTATTTGCTGGGTATGGAGTCCTATTCCCCCAAAAATGCAATTTTTGTAAATTGTTAGAAAAAAATATAAAATTCAGAATTATATTGAAACAAAATAAAGAAGCATCTAATCCTAAATCGCATTACGTGAAGCTACACGTCATTTCATATATACTAATATAAACACTACCGACGAGGTTTATCCACTCAGACACGTGTACGCCACGTTATACTGAAACCTTTTCATATTATTATATTCTGGGTGTATGGGCGTCAGTGGTCAAAACACTTAGTTCTGTACTTGAATTCAGTCTACTCTCTCACCTCTGATAAAACTGGATTCAAAGTGCGGTCAGAACAAATGGAAATGTCTTTGTACCTCTCAAAAGTCAGTGGACTTCTCCAGATGCTTCGGTTTTCTGCGTACCTACCAAGAGTCTTTGGCCTTCTCTAGGTGCTCCGAATTTTCTTTAACACTAAGCACTGTTGAAATAAAAGATGTCAAAGAGTCATACCTCAGGTGTAAGTAGAACATTGAATATGATTGACCAATTGTTAGATGTTTGTGTATGGTGTTAGTGTCATCACAGGATCCTCAATAATATAAATCATGAGGTTTAACTTTGGAAAAAAGTGATATAAACAGTATACCTTTTTTTGGCAAACAAGTGTTCAGTTCATCATTATAGATTTACTGTCTGTAAATAACGTAAATGCTACAAAATAGGTTGGTAAATGACACTTGTAACAATTAACCACGATAGAACAATATGTATCAATGGGATTAGGAGGCCAGTGCACATGTGCTGAAGAAGTAAAATTCTCTTAGCAGTTTAAATTGTAATTTACCTTTGTTAGTTTAAGAATGCTGTAATAAGACCTTAAATAAAATCTACATGAATGTTTATTGATTCATTCTGTACTTTATTCCGATTCTGAATCGTCCCTGTATTAAAACTATCATTTTGTTTTTACAGGATATGTTATTACAATTTTCGGTTTAATTAAAGCAGAAACAAATAATATAAGTATATAATAAAAAGAAAAAAAGATAATGGAATAAATAAGATTTGAAATAAGGGTAGTACTGTCAGGTTCACGTCTATTTTAGATGCAAGACTTAATACAGATCACATTCCTGGTCCACGGTTGCTATTCCGAAAGGGTTTGAGGTGTCAGTTCAGTGGATGCTTGGAGTATTTTTCTTCGGAGGAAGAGTTTTCTCTTCACCTAGAATATGTGAAGAACCACGGGTTTGCCAGAGGCTGTCTGAAATGTGGTAAAGTTTTCAAGACTCTCACTACCTACACTACCCACTATAAGACGAAGCATACGAACTATAAAGGACGCTTTAAGTGCGAGACATGTGGCAAAAACTTCCTGAATTTCTCTACTCTCAAAGAACACTTGGCCTGTCATTCTAATGCTAGACCATTTACTTGTTCCAGATGTCCGAAAGCGTACAAACATAAATATGAACTAAACTATCATGAGAAAATGTGTGTAGGACCGAAGTCCTGATGAACTTAAACTAAAAAAGCTCTCTTTTTATATTATTAAAATCTTAACTAGTTGAATGGTTTTGTTTTGTTTATTTTCGCTTCATTTAAGACGAAGCCGGCGTGACCAAGTGGTATTGCGCTGGACTCCTGATCGGCAGGCCGGGGTTCGAGTCCCGCTCTGGTCATGCCGGTGTTCTGTCTTTTGGATGAAACAGTAAAAACCGAGGCCCCGTGTCGTGGTATGCATAGCACGTTAAAGATCCTTCACTGGTTCGGGTGCTTCCGTTGCAATGGTCAAAATTTGTATGCCCCGCATCAGGCAGATGCCGTCACCATATACGTGAAATATTCGTGGTGTGACGTTAAACAAAAATCAATCAATCAATCAATCAATCAATCAGTCAATCAATCAATAATTTAAGACGATATTTAGGTTGAAAATAGAAAAACTGTAATAAACCAGTCAGAAAAAAGAAGTAAGGTACACTTGTTTCATAAATATGATGTGTTCGTCTGTTGCATGAGGTTAATTTAATGAAGTTGTCTTTTATATGGACCAGGAGTTCCCGAGGGCACCTGAAGACGAGTATTACCGTCGGCTTTGATTTTTGTGTAGATTTCAAAACCATTCGTAATGAACGGATTTCAAATTTGTTGAAAGTTATAAGATTTCTGGTCGTTATGCACCGTTCTTGGATTTTTTTTTCTGATTTATTATTGTATACAGGTATCAGTGTGTGCAGGAAAATCCAGTGGTATTTTTCTGATGTTATAATTAAACAGTCACAAATCAAGCATGGCTGTCAGGAAGAAGTTTTGTATAATGTGGGATGCATCATGGTACGATAGTGACACTTTTCTGTCTGTATGTATGCATGAACTTGTTCGCCTTTCTTATTTTACACTATTGCAAATGGTCGTGGTAAGATGGGTGTATATGCATTTGGGATGTCAAATGGGGTCTTGCCTCAGGTGAAGATAAATTTATCAGAATCAAAATTATATCATCTAAACCTTTATAAACAGAGTGTTGGATGGCGGTATAAAAGGGTATCGCTTTCAGTATTATTAATTTTTTAGAATGTTATATCTACACTTCTTTGGAACTCATTTTGCATGGTTTAACATCTCAAAATTAGCATAAGCATTCTGACACACAGGATGTGTTTAAGTTTAGAGCAGTTGCTTTCATTTGGTTGATTTATATACAATTCTTTACATGTAAATACGTATCTATAAATATGGCAAATAACTTGTCGCAGGAAAGTAACTTAAATAAGATTTTTATACTAATGAAACTATGTATATACATTTTCACGCTTGATTGTGCTATACAGTGCAGAAAGAAGTTTATATACAGTATCACCAATGTTAGTCAGTCCCTACTTTTGTTTTGTTTGTCAGTGTGTCTCTTTACATTTAGCTTATTCTTTAGGAAACTGTAGAAGATATTTCTACACTACATACACAGAAACAGCTTGGTGAGAATATTTTATATTGTTTAGAAATTTTCAACACTGATTTTTCCCTCTGACTGCTTTTAATTCTAAATTATTATCTCGAATTCCTTGTTGCAATTTTGGATTTTTTTTCTAAAAACAAATCAATTGCATCTGCATTTTGTGATCTTAACTATTCCAGTGACTTCAATTATTTACTGTTAAAATTTACTTGAATATGAACATATATGAACAGATATATCTTGGTAAGTTCAATTTATTTCAAATGAAAGACTGGTTTTGATGTTGACCAGATGAGATCTACATGTACAGTGTAATGGAATTTTATGACCGGTATTAAAATGGATCAGGTCTTGATGAAAGCAAAATATGTGAATTTGTGATTGATGCTTTTTTTTTCTTTCTTTGTTTGGTGTTATCAAATTAAACATGGATTTATTTTTGTTGAGAAGGACTTGTATAGTCAGGTTCCTCTTGTTAACATTGACGTTGCCTTTGACCTAACCTCACATTTCCTTTGTTTTCCCCATTCATTTCAATTTCTTTAATATGCTGAATCATGGGTGTTTCATACACATGATTGGTACTACAATTACATTACAATCAAACATTTTTTATATTTCTCTCTTATGGGTGTATTCCTGTTTGTTCTGCATGTCCATGGGGAACTTGCCATCCATTATTTCCGAAAAAGATGTATCTTTATGAGAGCATTAAAATAGAAAGTTCACGTTCCTTGTCATTTTGATCTTGCATAGCCTCGTGATTTATTAAAATAAGATATGAAAAAAGTAAAACTCATTCTTAATATATACCCATAGGATTTCCTATGGGCACCAACTGCACCCCTTTATAGCAGGTTTATTTTTATACTGTTATGAGAGAGACTTTATGTATTCTATTCAAACTTCTAAATGTTTTGACCTTATTGATAAGTTTAATGACACCTCTAGAGATATTGATGATATTTTAGATATCGAATATCTAGATGGTAATTTCCCCAGTCTCCCATCATATGGTATTTATATTAGTGAATCTGTTCGGTTAGCTAGAGCCTGCACTAACGTTTTGCATTTTCACGCAAAAAAAATTATCAGATTACTTTTTAACTTCTTACTCAGGGTTATAGATATCATAAACTTCGAAAATCTTTTGGTAAATTTTACGAATCTTATTCAGACATTTCATCTAAATTCGGAAATGTGACTTTTCAACAATACGTATCCAGCGGAATTTCCCATCCCTATTTCTACGGTGATCTACTGTACACACTAAGGAGTGTCAAAGGTTCCGATAATTTCATATCTGCGGGTTCTAATATTTTATTAAATGTCTCCCCATCGACAGTATGACCCCGAGATCATCGATAAGATCATAGGTTTGTATTGTGCTCCCTACAACCCAGTACAGACTTTTACTTATGCGTTGCATGCTGACCAACGGGGCCTTGGGAACTCTATGTCCAAACTTTTTCAGAGGAGACAAGGTCCTGATCCTCGTCCCTTCTGAGTGTTAGTCGGGAATCCTATCTGAAATTGCATACAGACGGGCAGAGCACGGTTTACTTATGTTGATGTCCCTTACATATTTTTGATAACAATATATTATTCTACAAACGTTTCGTGTGTAAAACATTCATGAGCTCTCGTTTTGAGACACCTGTTAATCCTTTTTCTCTATATGGAGGATTATATATTAATTTTCAAATGTGACCTTTGATTTTGCTGTTTTTGCGATGAGAGGGAACGTTGGCGCACGTAAACAGGTTAACCACACCAATTGAGTGACGTTTGTTACTTTATTTGACCGTCCTAAGTCAGTATCGTAACCACAGCACAATGGAATATTTAAGTAATATCGTTTTTCCTTGTATATTTTACCATTATCATGTTTTGTGTGCATGTCTTTGGTGATTTGTGTCATACAGCTTTGTCAGATGTGTTCTGTTTTCTCTGTTAGACATATATCTTGTTCCATTTGACTAGATATAAAGTGCAGAAATTACGAATCTCACCGATTGCAAGAAATATACTTGTTGATACAGTGACATTTTCGAATTTTCTTTGACTTCTCAGATGCTTTTAACTTTTTCTTTCTCGAACAGAATATGGTAGCAAGAACTCTCTCTCTCTCTCTCTCTCTCTCTCTCTCTCTCTCTCTCTCTCTCTCTCTCTGAGTTTGATGTGAACGATTTATTACATTTTTTCAAATTAATGTTTATTTAAGCACACCAGTAACTTTTAAACTTGTTCTATTTTCGGATAGATTCAACATTGTCCCTATTGGACACTGATTCTTGCTACATTACAATAGATGGTTGTTACTATATGCAACATTATATGTATATCAGGTACATCGGTTTTAGCCATGTATACAGTGTTGGTAATTTACACAAGTTTACCATAATATCCATGGATATGTCACATATTTGGGATTAAAATTGTAATACATGTATATACCCTCTATAGACGAACTTTGTCGTATTGAATCTTTAAACACCGAAGGAAAACGGAAATTGACATCTCCCATCAAAGCAATGTATCCAAAATACTTTTTACATTATTTTCCTTTCAATAAGTCATACATTTCATTCCTTTTAGTTTTAGATGTAATAGAAAATAGAAAGAAAGAAGATCCAATAGTTGCTAAGGCAAATTCATTTCCAATCCAGTGCCATTATGGCCTGTGCATGAAGATGTTCAAGACAGAGGAACAGTTTAAGTCTCACCTTGACTCTGAACAGAACCACGGCTTTGCTAATGCATGTGTTAAATGTGGCAAATTCTTCAAGTCAGTCGAAGGTTACAAGATTCATTATAAGACTAAGCATACCAACGAAAAAGGAAACTTCAAGTGCAATGTGTGTGGAAAGCATTTTTTAACTCCGACTTACCTCAATCAGCACTCTGTGAGCCACACTCAGGACAGGCCATATGTGTGTGCAGTTTGTGGACATGCATACAAACGAAATGCAGATCTGAAACAACACTGGAAAATATGTGTTCAGAGTAAAAGCAAATTAAAGAGAAAAACTGAGTGATCATATGAAAGGCAGATATATATCCTACGTTTATTTATGTCGAATGTTGTACTTTTTTAATTGTTTTAACTACATGTACATGGTTTTATTATAAAGAAAGAATCGCTTTCTATTTTAACATACTATTTCAAACTGACTTAGCTAATTCTTCTTTTATGTATTTTATAATCCATTTATTCCATTCATGTTTGGTAGTTTTTGTTTTGTTTTTGATTTGTTTTTGTCGTTGCTTGGCAGAACTCTGCAACATCAAGTGCAAATTTAGAACCAAAACTATTTGACAGGATTGCTGTATTTTATGACTTTATATCTAAACTCAAGAGTTGTGTCCTTGTTGATGTTTTGATTTTGAGAGTAGCCTAGCTTTGGAGATACAGTTATCTGTATTATTATGTACAATTGGCATCGTTTGTATCACCATTCGACTTCCTATATTTCTATCAGTACATGGTACTAGCCATATATTGTTACTGATATATAAGACTTAAGGAACATTGATTATAGTTTGCTGTACGGAACGTGCATGAATGGTCTTCTTTGTAAATTCGATGTAGTTTTGAAAGTACAATGCACTTGAGGAAGTCTTTGTTAATTATACACAGAAATTACTTAAGGACGAATTTGGGGTTTTTAAAACACCTTCGTGAGTCTAAACTACTTTTCCTAGTGAGGTGCTTAACTTGTTAACCTGTTTTAAAGATTGTTGACATAAAATTAAGAATAATTTCTTTATAATGGTCTTGGTCTATATCTGTGTACATATTGTTTAAAAAATTCATTGTAAGCTTTGGATCCTCTAAGCATGCAATATAAAGATGTTGCCTTGAGCAGTGCTTACAACACTGATTTATTCTTTATTGATTTCGTTGCACTTTGAAGACTTTTATCAATGTTATAAATAGAAATAGCAATGTAATACACAGTGTAATGCACCATGTTAGGAGGCAATTTGTTTTAGTGCTATCGCAGCTCAAATCTAAGGATCCGGGTTCGATGCTATTATGCCGTAGAATGACCTATCATTTTGTACCTCCTTATAAATCCTTTGGATGAGACATTATACACCTAGGTTTCGTATCCGGGTATACGTTGGCACGTAAAGAATCCTTCACTGCTTCGCTTTGGTCGGTAGCATAGAAATAATGCAGCAGTGCACCAGACTGGTGCCGTCACTTTAAAAGTGCAATAATCTTGGTGTGGAAGAAAATAAACTAACTATACCACCATGTTAAAAACCATTGATGTACTTGGTGTATCGGAAACTTTCATAATCTTAAATTGCATTTCTTCTTCCCGGCACTTCTGGTGTCCAGTGATCTATGAATTTCACACTGGTACGTTGAGTATAGGTGCTACAGTGGCATAACACAAGACTGGGTTTCCGTGAAAGTCTACAGTGGTACATGTTTTAGCTTTGCTAGCCGATTTGTTCCTTCGTCGTACGAAATTGACTTTGTACAAAATCTTATAAGTCAAAATAAGAAGCAGTTGGCATTGTCCTTTAATTTTACATTCAGATATATTGATGATGTACTATCTATAAATAACGAAAACTTTGATACATACGCAAAACAACATATCCAAAGGAACTTGAAATTAAGGACACTAGAATATCCAATTCATTTGTTTCATAACTACTTATTGATGTCGACCGAGATGGTAAGCTTACTACTTCAGTTTATCACAAACGTGATGACTTCTAGTTTCCCCATTGTTAACTTTCCATATACTAGAAGCAACATTCCTTTATCACCTGCATACGGTGATGATGTATCCCAATTGATTCGTTATGCGCGAGCGTTATCTGAGTATTGCTCTTTCATTTATCGAAGCCAATTACTAGGAGAAAAGTTACTCAAACAAGGATATGAGAAATCCCGACTTACGTCAACATTCCGCAAATTTTTCGGTCGTTATAAAGACCTTATTTGCTCATGTGATATATCGTAGTGTGACATGTTGACTTCCTTATTTCACAGTAACTAAACCATCTGTATTACCTATACTATATACCAGTATTCTTACTGCTTATGACATATACCCATTTTGACTACGGCTGTGCCGTTTCCTAATTCTGTGACAGCGAATAATACTATTTCGCTTATACTTATGGCATCATGACGGGTGTGACCGGTCGGCAGGGGATGCTTACTCCTCCATGGCACCTGATCCCACCTCTGTTTTGACAGAGGTTTGTGATTGTTTATATTATATTTACATATGTAATGTCGTGTTTCTTCGACTTTGAGTTGTGGATTTCGGAACAATATCTTGGATTTGTACTTGTAAAGAGTGTTACAGTGACTTTGCATAAGTTTGGATGTGAATGCTCACCGTGTTACGTTGTTGTTAGTGCTACAGTGATATATCAAAATTATGGGTGTCCACGAATGTCCCATTGTGGTACGTAATTGAAAGTGCTACATTGACAGCTTTTCCGAATTCGTAATAAGTGTTTAGACCAAACGTGTTTATCCTTTTCCAGTCGGCACTATATCTTTTAAGTTTGAAATGATTGGCTTTAATGGTTGTAGGATAATGATTCTTTAAATTTACCAGTGTGTAAAATACAAGTAAATATTGCACAAAGAAGGAAAAACTGTCTTTTGTACTGTACAACGTAATTGTGATTTTGGTTTTAAATCGATGAAAACTGTATTATCACAAGACGCTTACTTCTTTGTTTTTGTCTGATCTGTGATTGTCCACTTATTTTGTGATTTTCGACAATACTTCCGTTTACTGAACAGTATTTTAATTTACTTACTTATATGTTTATATGAACAAAATTGGTGTGACAGGCTCGAATGTGAAATTGAGTCGGATATCTGTTTATACCGACGAGGCTTGCTGTTTTGGGGCGTTTTGTTTAGGTGTCTTTGGATCTATGAATGTCCACCGTGATACTATTTTGTAAGTGCTTCATTATCATCCAGATATTGGAAGTTTGCAAAAAATTACTTCGTATCCATGTCTGTTTACGACTCTTTGTAATCAGTTTTTATAAAGCTTGCTTCTTTTTGTAGCTGATCCCACAAAGATCGTTTCGTCGTGGATTTACCCCTATGCCGTTCAACAATATGAAGTAATTTGTAGACATAAAACTTGTAACGAACGATTCTACAGTAAAGAAGATTTCTCAACCCACGTAGCTAAGAAGCACAAGCATCAAACTGGCTGTGTGGAATGCGGTAAAGTGTTTCGTTCTGTGTACGGGTACCGGATTCATTACCAAACCAAACATATGGGCAACAGGGGTAAGCATCAATGCCAGGAGTGTGACAGGAAGTTTTTGACGAAAACTTATCTCAGAGAGCATCTTGCCAGTCATTCTGATGCCAGACCATATATGTGTATATGTGGCAAAGCCTTTAAACACAAGTCGCAGATACAACAACACGAACGGAACTGTTCAAATATGCTTCGTCTGTAAAACACACGCCTTAAAACTAGTGTATAGTTTAACGAACGATGGGTGTTAAAATGTGCATGTATTGAATGAGAAAATCTAGAACACAGAGTGTAAAGCATGATTGGAAACGATTAATGAATGAACACCGTATTGTGCAAGATATGATGCAGTCAAAAAGGAGCATGTTTACTGAAGTGACCTAATGGTATCTATGGTCATCCATACGTGAAAGTGTTAAATTTGCACGAATATTGCACCACGAACTACTGGTTTCTTGACAGCGTACTAGGAATGGTATTGAATAGGCATAAAACGGTTTATGCAAATACGAAAGTATTTGGTGCTATGCCAGTGACACTAATATATCACGGTGGGTGGTATCATGGATCCCTAAAAACCAAGTGCATGAGAACATCGCGAAAACGATGAATGACGACCACTGGCTGTACAGAAAACGATGAAAGACGACCACTGGCTGTACATTCAGTTGATGTGGCTTTCCAGTTTATCAGTCATTAATTTGTTATCAAAAAGATTGAAATATTTCAATAAGTGAGACAAAGCGCCATGCGATTATCATAGTCGAGAGTAAAAGTATACGAATAATTATTCTATAATGTAATACGAGTAAAGGCTCATTATAGGATAATGATACGCACCTGAAAATCAGTATCACCTGTAAATAAGTATTACCTGTAAATCAGTATCACCTGTATAGGTTGTTCAGTTGTCTTTAATGTATATGATTGACTATTATATAGTGTTATATCACTTAAAACTGATCCTTTACGAAGTTGCGTAGGTTGCGTTTTTCCTCTAATATTGGGTGCAATATTATCATATTGTTAGAAGAATTCGATTTGCTATTTACTTTTATATATAGTTTTCTAATATTTTTGATAAGTATGTTATTTAGATTGAGAAACTTGAGATATTCTAATTTTACGGTGTACTAAATTGTAAGAATTATACGAATTTTATAACACTAATATTGTCTACTTGTTCTGCAGTGACGGAACATTAAGTACTCTTTCAAATGATTGTAAATGCCTTTTACACAGCTAATTATGAGAACAGGCTATAAAAGTTAAATCTCTTAGATAACATGTTAGGTGTGACAGGTCAACAGGAGATGCTTTCTTCTCTGTGGTACTTAATCGTCTGGTTCTTCCAGTATTCCTTGATTGCTTTTGTGTCGGTATTGTATTTTGTGACATTTCCTCTCATTTATTGATATTTTTGAAAGTTTGGAATAGAGCTACCAAAGCAGTGAGGGATCTTTTTATTGCCACATATGACCTCTTTGTTTACTATTTTATCTGAAAGAAAGGACGCTGACGAGCTATCAGCAGAACTCTTACCTCCATTCGCTCACGCTCCAATCGCCTACTTGATTCAATTACGTTGGTTTCTTTCAACTGTTTAGCAACGTTTTACTTGCCTTAACTTGTCAAAAATTCGTACTTATCCCCATAGTTCTTTACTACTAAACAAACATCATTTCCTCGTTTAAAACTGCTTTATTTTCTTCGTATCTACAAGAAATTTTTAACTAGATCCTTTTTCGTAGACTGTAGGACTGACATTCGAATTGCCGCAAAATGACGTCAGAAACCATCATTTCTAATTATGACTTTAAACATTTTGCAGGGAATGTTGCCATTTGCCAACCAAAACATCATTCCCGCGGTTTTTACGTTAAAGGGTCTAAGACTCTTTTTTTATATTTATTATGTAATAATAAATTTCAGTTTTGAATTAAGTTGCATAAAACTTCATTAAGGGGGGAAACTCTAAATGTTGAAAGGGACTAAATATGCTTCAATTTTTGTCGAAGTAATATGACGCAAACATGAGCAGCAAAATTCATTTGCCCGGTATTTCTTCTTACATCAGTTAAAATAGATGATTTTCATATTTTGCTTGACATTTTGGGCCTAATATCCGACAAACTATTTTTTGCCAGGATTACATTTTCACGTAAAGCTCCCAGATTGTGATGTCATGCAAAGTTGCTTATTTGAGTGGCAAAAATCGTATATCGGACATTTAGATTTCACTTCTGTATTCAATATGACAAAATCTTTCCACTAAATCTGCGCCTTTTCAAATATTTCTGATATTTTTCTTGGAACGGAAGTGTTTTATATATAAATTCCATATATATATATATATATATGGAATTTACACGATTTGACTCTTTCTACTGGGTATATGTGACGGATGTTGCTAGCAAGCAGGAGATTCTCACTTTCCCTTGGTACCTGATCTCACTCCATCATAGGGGTTCACATATGCTCTTCAAGAGACATTTTTGTTGCTTTCTATTTGGTTTTCATTTTCATTGATTTTGTATGTCCTTTGGACTCCTGATTTTTGGACTTATCGTTTGGATTTATCCATCATCTTTACATTGAAACATATTTTTGTTTTCAAATTGACATTGTTAAGACTTAATGTATGTCGTCGATTTGGTATCGTGATATACTGCATTGTATAGTCGTATTTACATAGGCATGTTCAATTCGTATTTATATGTATGTCATTTTAAAGATGTGTTCAAAACTTTGCAGACTTTGTACATTCACTTTTTATCAATAGTTGATAGAAAGGAACAATTTATATGTCTTTGAAATAAAAAGACAAAAAGATTAGAAAAAAACTAAAGTAAATGTTGGGATCGTTTATACAAGTAGTAGCATTATAGACGGAATGATCATCATGGTATGATACAGTGCTCATCACCATGGTAGGATTCAGTGCCCATCACCATGGTAGGATTCTGTACTGATCACTATTTTCAGCGAGAGCGATATTTTATTTGTAATACTTTTACAAACTTCAGTAATATGTTTTTAAAAGCAGAGCTTGTTATCAATATGTATGCCTAGTAACTTATCGTTATGAATGTTTTTTATTGATTTATCATTAATTTCAAAGGAATCGATGTTTTTGCAGATTTTGAGAGTCTTTGTTGTGAACTAATCAACATACACTTACTTTTAGTTTCATAAATGATCATGTGGTTTTCAGTTAACCAAGTACTAATATAGTTCATATCAGCCTTAAATCCACTCTCAACGTTCTGTAACGCGGGTATAGATTTATGTAGTGTAGCGTTATCTGCAAATGGGCCAAGAATTAGAGTTTTAACATGTAACAGGAGATCATTTGTATTCATTAGTGATTAGGAGCAATATAAGGCCTCAATAGATCCTTGGGGTACTCCACAAGATGTAGTAGCATGGCCATATTGAGTATTTCCTATGTTGACGGTCTGTACTCTGTTCGGCAGATATGGCTGAAACCAATCTAAACTGGTGTTGTTAAGGTTATAGCATTTGATTATGTTTAAAGAATTTGGTGGTTAACAAGCTCGAAAGCTTTTTTGAAGTATAGCAGAACTACCCCTGTTAAATTACCACTGTCAGTATCGGCTATCCATTTTTCAGTAAGTTTGGTATCAGCTGTTTGGCATGACTACAGCTTGCGAAAACCCGATTGCACACTCACAAGTTAATTATGTTCTAGTAAGTAAAAACGAAGAAGTACCGAAGGGCAAACCACATCTCACAGTCCATGGAACAAAGGAGACAATATCGTGTATAGTGTCATTCAGACAGACGCGAACCCCAATAAAATCGAGTTGAGACCAGGTGCCCGGGAGGAGTAAGCGTCCCCTGGTTGCATGCAGCACCCGTCGCAAAAGTCCTGCAATAACCTTTCAAATCGAGGAGGTAAATACTTAAATATACACGCATCAATATACGAAGGAGACAGGAACACGAAGTCAAATTCCCCATTCAAGACGAGAAATGCTGCCTGCCTGAAATTCCGGTGTCAACTTCGGGTTGACACCGGAAATCCGAAGCAACTCAATCGATTTTTGTACAGATAGATACTTAAAGTACCCTAGACGTGTTACAATATTACCGCCAGATCCATAGAGGGGTAACTCCAGGGCGGTAGAACATAAGTTCCAGAAGATGCCCTCTTTTAACAAACTTATCAGATATGATTCGTATTTCAAAATGTTCGGCAGACCCTCCTCTATCCGAATTTGAATAGTTTATCATAGGTCATCCTCCTTTTTAAGAAAATCTTGCTGAAATGGGGTCAGCTCCAAACATTTGAGAAATTTATAATGTTAACAACAACCACTTTTTAGGTCATAAAATCATTACTTAAGCGAAATGAGATTACAATCCATGATCTTACAATAGAATCAATCTTTATTGATAGTTTGATCAAATAAGTTTATCCAATCAGAGACCCTGATACATTGAAACAGTAGTCCCTCTCTCTTAACAGCAGGTTAACCAATTACACGTCTCGTTAATTACCATGGTTTGACCTTATATGTTAACATAGCAGACTCATAAATAAGAGTGATCTAGAGAAGTACTGCTGGCTTTTTGTTTTTTATGCCCCGGAATGCCCGGATCGATAGAGCGGGGGCATATTGTTTTTGTCCTGTCTGTTTGTTTGTTTGTTTGTCTGTTTGTTGTCAACTTTAACCTTGGCTATAACTTTTGAAAAGTGAGGGATAGAGACTTCATATTTGATATGCATACTCAACTAATGAAGCTCTTTCAAATGATCCAGTTTGATGACCTTTTGACTTTGACACTGATCTTCTCGCTAAAAATAACTTTTTGTACTTTGGTGCCGCTGGGGTCATAAGAGTTTCACAAACACAGCGTGGGTTTTTTTTGTAACACGAAGTGTTACACTGTTATGGACGCTGCCATATTGGAATCTTTGGATTCACCCCTTTGCTCGTGTATTCCTACACTCAGTGAAATAGGTCCATGATTATGTGCATTAAATTTGCAAATATTCATGAACATTTGATACTTCTGGTATGTCAAGAACTACATATTCAGCAAATAATTTAGGAAGATGTATGGAAAGTCTAAACCAGAGCTGAACAAACACGATGATTATTTTTGAAACTAATTGGCATGTAACCTATGTTTTCATTCAGTCATTGATTACTACGCACTGATCGCACATTTTCGGGCCTTTCCGTCGGCCCTTGCCAACCACAATAACAAGATGCTTTTGATGACGTTATGCCGACAAATTGATGTTTTAATTGATTAAAGTGGGACAGCAGACTGTATAAGTTAGATTTATTCCTTTCCGTATTGTAAACATTCTGGGTAAGATTCACCAGAGCTGCGTATTAACGTGAAACTGCCCCCATCACCACCACCAAATTCCGCGTTTCTAAGGGACGAATAGCGTCATGTATAAAATTCTTCCGAGAAACGAATTGATATTTAGTGCCCCGACATCAAAAGTTTCTTCGGTTTCATATTCTTAAAATTTTATGATTAAATTATTAATCCCAAATTGATTCGTACATGAGTGACTTGACATCGCATCATAAACAGCTGAACAGGCAGATTTGCTCCGGCGCGGCGAGATGAAATAACAATGGAAAGCATGTTATACGGTGGTACACATGCATTTCATGTACGTTGTCAGTTTTGTTGGTTTAACTTGATTGTAATAATTGTGCACGTGAATGGTAAAACTTGCAAATCGTCCTTGATATGAGATTTAAGATGGACGTTAAGAGCAGTGAACGAAGTTGGTTCAGACAGGATTTTTGATAGTTGGAGTCAGAGGCAATGTGGACAAAGAGTAGGTATAATGTATGTATAAATTTGAGGATGGTATAACGTGGTTATACATGTCTGAACGCTAATGTGTGGACCAATTAGAATCATCAAAACAAAACAAGTGAATTAGAATGTCTTTTTAACATCACTTTTTGTCCCGCGCTTTTGTGAAAGCAAGGGGACATTACAATTTACATCTCATAATACTCATTCCTTCACATGTACATTCTTTGTGATGAGACTTTCCGTTTAAGATAATTACTTTTGACTTCTTAGAATTCTTTGAATTCACTTGTTTATCTTGACAGTTATGTATCCTCAGGAACACCCTCATCTGATTACAACCCCTTCCTAATTACATGGATTTACCATGTCTTCTCTGTCTTTGTACACATCAAATACACAGCAAAAGCTCAGAGCAAGGACAGTTTTAAATCACCTTTACACAGTGTGGATGACCTTGTGCTGCAGGCCTGACATCCGCAACTGGAAAACTCAGTTCTGAAAAAACTACAAATGCTGCAGGTAGCAAATTTCTTGGGACTTGATGGCGTGCTTTGGATGATGCATGTGACATAATTTTTCGGTTTGAGTGGCATAGTTAGCCTTTTAGTGTACCTCAATTCTGGACAAGTTACAAGTACCAAACCTTACACTAATGAACTATTCATCTTGCAGACTCGAAAACATGTTTCAAGCTGTACCTGACATACTTTTTGTCACCCGTTTTTTTTTTTTTTTTTTTTTTGTGAAAACGTTGAGACATGAAATCTCATTTGTCTGTCCATCCGTCTCTCTGTCTGTCTGTCACAAAAACTTTAACCTTGGTCATAACGTAAGGCCATCATATCTGGCATGTGTGTGCCTTGTTGCAATACCTTTCCTATATCTGTAGACATGCACAACAATGACAGTGTCACAGATTACTGCACCCTTACTGTTAGAGCGTCAAAAGCAGGGGACTACAATAATCTGAATTTGCTTGTTCCGTTTGAGTCATTTTGGTATCCTGTTTTGAGCACAAGTATCTCAGTTATGGACAGTACAAGTACCAAAGTTGCACCAGTGATTCATCTATAGGATGCACACTAGAGTACCTGGTTCTCATGTGACAGTTTTACCACTTCAGTGATTTGGTTAACCTGTTGGGGGGTACCTCAGTTTGCGACAAACTAGTGAAAAAGAAAGGCTTCTGACTTGGCCGTATGCCAAGTCACCTCGACTAAACAGTGTGTGAAAATTCCCAAACTTGTACTAATGGTTCATCTTGGGATGCAGACTTGAATGCAAGCTTCGTATAACTATTCCCACTTCAGTTTTGTTTCATTAAAAGAAAATTGATTTAAATAACTCAATAATGATTCAAGAGTCATTTTGAATTTGTGTTGTAAATTGTAAGAATGTAACAAGTCCTGAATTAAGGGGGAAGTCTGGTGAACTAGTAAGAAGAATTAAAATCTACAACCAGCTATTTCATGCATATTCTATAAGAACAGACAGAGGTAGATTAATTATAACAAAAACGTATCATGTTATGGAGCAAATTATTGTACTAGAATCAATGCAAATTAACACTGTGTCATGCCTATTTTGATATAGAGAAATGTCATTTTAGAGCAGTTTACAAATTTTTTTCTCACAAATATGACGCAGAAAAGTTTGGGTTTTTTTATTTTGGTAGATAAACGTATGAATTTATACTGATTGATTGAAAAAAAAAACAATGATTAGGGAAAGCTCTGACAACTTACGAAGTTTCAGAGTGGCTATAGTAATTAAACAAACCTTCTAAAATGATGACAATTTCACAAGAAGTACACTTATTTGATAATTTCTGAAATCGTCATCACTGATTTTGCACTGTAATGTGCAATGGTCTGTCATAAGTCAAAACAACATAGAATTACAAATGGTAAGATAAGGGAGCATTTTAAAAAGAAATTTGATAGATATTACACCCTCCCCCCATTTTGCTATAACCTCATTTATGTGTAATATATATTGAATGAAATATTTCCTTTTCATGATCATGAAAGGAATTGATTTGTATACATATAAGCTTCGAATGACTTTTCAAATTAAAACCATATTTAGATTTGATATAATCAAATTACATTAACACATTTATGCCCTCCCCCTTTTAGGAGGATGGAGGCTATTTGGAAAACAAGAATATATTTTTCCTTGAAAATTCTGCCTTTGTGGTACATATATAACTACTTCAATGAATATGTAAGTAACAACATCGTAGTATTATTTATAAGGTTAAAATGTCTTCTTTTTAATGAAAGCCGGCTGGGCCTAGTGGTATTGCGTCGGACTCCTGATCGGGAGGCCGGGGTTCGAGTCCCGCTCTGGACATGCCGGTGTCCTATCTTTCGAATGAGACAGTAAAAACCGAGGCCCCGTGTCGTGGTATGCATGGCACGTTAAAGATCCCTCACTGCTTCGGGTGGGTCCGTTGCAAAGGTCAAAATTTGTATGCCCCGCATCAGGCAGATGCCGTCACCATGTACGTAAAATATTCGTGATGTGACGTAAAACAAAAATCAATCAATCTATCAATCTTTTTAATGATATGTTAATCATGCCTCTAATGTGAACAAATCCGGAGATATAATGGCTCAAAGACACCATACTTTTCAATAGACAGCATATACAGCAGGTGTGACGACGTCACGTCTCAATGACGTCATCCTCTCATGCATGACGTAAATCTGCAGCCCTTTTCAAATACGTTAGCACTCAGAGGGTTGAAAATAAAAACCCTCTCTTGTTCATTAAATTTAGTTTTGATTGTTTCAAGATAATTAAATATACTGGCCGCCTTCGCTTTTAGTTGAATATTTTGTGCTTTCTTCGGTTTCGGTTTTCTTCAATATCACATGATAATTTACAAACACATGCATAATAGACAAATTATTGAATATTACTACTGTATTTTCAATCACGACTAAAAATGTTACATCATCGTGACATTATGAGTTACCTCCCGTCAGGCATATTACTTTTAGGCTTAAATCGCTCACTAGACTACGTCCTTGATACTATTGATAAAATGAATTCCTCTTTATATTCATATGAGTGTTACTCAGGACCTTCAGTCCTTTGCTTTTCCTTTCTTTATTTTTTTAATTTATTTTTAATTTATAATTTATTTATTATTAATTCTATTTTTATCTCAGATAACAAAAAGTAACCAGTGTACAAATTGCTTTGGTGAGTAATATACACCTATTTTGACCCCTATTCGTATTTTCGAATAACCGTTCGATAAAATTTTGACTTTGATACTGACCTTCACGCTATTAATAACTTTTGTACTATGGTGCCGCTGGGGGCATTAGCGTTTCACAAACACATCTTGCTTTTTGTTTTTTCTTTTCTTTATTTTACATTTATTTTTAATTTATTAATTTATTTATTATTATTTCTCTTTTTATCTGAGATAACAAAAAGTAACCAGTGTACAAATTGCTTTGGTGAGTAATATAGACCTAATTTGACCCCTATTCGTATTTTCATTCTGTATATTTGAGATGAAGATGAACAAATTCGACGCAAAATAATGCGTTTTGCATTCTCCTGAAATTGTTGATATTCTAAAAATATTGTTCATTAACCGTTTAATCTTTATACATTAACTTGAACAGAACACAAGACAGATAATAGAATTTGAAATCAATTGGTTTATAACTACAAAAATTAGCTACCACTGAAAAAGTGGCAAAGAGAACATGCATGATATATAGGTCGACACCTGTACATGCATGATATATAGGTCGACACCTGTACATGCATGATATATAGGTCGACACCTGTACATGCATGATATATAGTCTCGACACCTGTACATGCATGATATATAGGTCGACACCTGTACAATAAATGATATATAACGCAGTGTCTCGACTTTAATTATAAGTCAGGCGCCAAAAAGTAATTAATAGCTATGAGCAATGTTAATGCTACATGTTTTATTTCATGGGTTACCATGGGTATAGTCAGTAATATGTTGCTGTATCCAATCAATTTTTGACATTTTTTTTTTTGGGGGGGACAGTCTTCCCAAGAAATTAGACATTATTCAAACTACATTTACAATTAATAATATATAAAGCAGTGTCTCTACATTAAAATTAAATTATGAATCAGGCGCCAAAAACAAAACTTAATATCTATGAGCAGTGTTAATGTTATATGTTTTATTTTATGGGTGCTATGTGTTGGCACCAATCAGTTTTTGACAATATCTTTTTTTTCCAAGAAATTAGACATTGTTACAACTGCAGTTACAATTGACCATATGTGTCCTTTATATTTAAAATTCTAACGTGTTGCAGATATATATATCAACGTTTAGTCTAAAAGAGATATGAGTAATAAACTTTGGACTGAAAATTATCGAATTGATTTTACCCAAATGTATCAACATGACTCTTCTGTCTTCTCTGTCGAGACTTCTAATGAACAGCTGAGATATTTTGCTTGGGGAAAGAGAAACAACCATAACTATAAAATCTCGCCAAAATTATTTGAAATATACAAAATTATTTGAAGTATACAATGATTTTGTCAAACGGAGGTGGTGGCAAAAATTTCAGAGATCCGACGATCAAAACATGTTTACATTTACAGCATTTTCTGATCGGTTGGTCCAGGCGGACGGCCCTGGATGAAATGCTTTAGAATATTTCTTTTTGTTCACGAGAACGTCGTGACCATGTACATCTTTTATCAATAACTTTGCGATAGAATCCTAGGACTCTATGCAATGTTTTCGCCTTTGACTTTATCTCAACCAACGATATTTTCAATAATCAGTCAAGAGGACAAATCTGGCTTTCTAGTTGTTCCACCTTATCATTCTTCTTTACTCGTACATATAATGAAACAGTATATTCCTTTATAAACGTCCACTCTCGAACCAAAACCTTGATCTGCTGCATAATCATGGCGTAATTTATTCCTTGGTTAATTTAAGGAAGTAGTATGATACAAGCAAGCGTTTTACTACTAAACACACACTATAAAATAATTTGAGCCTTATATCTTTTCTTATTTCTTTTCCTATTATTTTAGGTACCCCACACCGTAGCAGATATACAGATCTCCGGAGGACACAGGTGGCAGACGGAAGTGTTCACTTTTCTGTACCATCACAAAACGCTGTCTTTTCTACAACGGGAAGGTACCATACCAACACAAATATAATTGATCAGGGGTCACACTCAGTTCAAGAAGCTCGATGCAGCCTATGTATATCCTCGTTTCCAAACAAAGCTCTCGCACTTCAACACATGCGGGCGGTCCATGGCAAAGTCTATCACGATCTGTGCATTACGTGTAATAAGGGTTTCAAGTCGCATTCTGGTTATTACATTCATATGAAGATGAACCACAGTGTACGGTGCCACTTTCCAAGGTGTAGTGTATGTGGCAAACAATTTGCCAGTCAGAGTCGATTGCGAGTCCACCAGAATGTGCATACGCGAAATAAATAACATAACACGTACATGATGAACATTTTTCAGGCTACAGTCGATTGCCAGTCTACCTGAATGTTTATAAGCGAAATAAGTAACAAAATGTGTATGATTAACATTTCACAGGGCTAAGTCGGCTACCAATCTACCAGAATGTTCATAAGACAAATATACAGTGTGAAACGTATATGACATTAGATTGATTTATTATTGTTTTCAATTTGTTATTGTCCCAGCTGACAAAGCAGCAAACAATTATACCTTCGTTTGCAAAATATTTTACATTAATTGTCTGTTAGAGCAACTGAAATAAGTATTCCAGACATCTTTTTTACCAAAAGCAACAACAGACAGAATTAATTTTTGTCATAATTCGCCAGAATTAAGTCACTTTGTCGGACATTAGTTTTCAGGAATTTTGTCAAACATTTTTTCACACACTGGACTGACATTTTGTACATATCTTTGTTACCAACTACAGACCGAGTTGAATATTTTCACAGTTGACCTACCTTTGCCGGAGTTGTGGGTTCTTTGTCTGAAATTAGACTTCTGCGCTTTTTTCACATATCCTATGAGATGTCAGAGCTGAAACGTGTAACAATATTTCTTACCAACTAAACCTAATATAAATTTTGTTGTATTTTTCTTTTCCCTGACTTACGGTTCTTAGTCTGAAATTACTTTTTCTCACATGTACAGACTGATCTAGATTTCTTTTTATTCTAGAGTCTTGATATTTGGCACATAGTCATAGGCATTCATGATCCAAGAGGATTCTCAATATTAAGGGTCAGAAGTCTGAGGTAAAGGAAAAGTTACTGACCAAACCAGAAGTCACCACGGAAATGTACAGTATACAGTGTAATAACATTAAAACACATAAGGACATCACAAAAATATTCGATTATAGTGCAGTTACAATACCGACTGGGGACAGTCATTTAATTATGACAATAGTCAATCATTTGGTGTGGTAAACTGTTTTACGGATCCACCTTCCTACTCACCACAAGAGCAGAATAATCAAAGGACACATTTAAAAATATAAATATTCCTCCATATAGAGATTAAGGGTCAATACATGTCTCAAGTTGAGAGGTCATAAATTATATAAACACGTATAGTAATGCAGAAAACATCATGGTATCAAAAATATATAAAGCGACATCAAAATGAGGAAACAGTCCTCTGCTGGTCCTGAAGCTCGGACCCTTCATCTGCTGGAGTCCCGACTAACAGTCAGTGGGGACGAGGTTCAGGACCATATCACCTCTGAAGAAGGTTTCAACAAGGCCCGTCATTTAATCCTCACTGCCCTGTTAGTCAGTGTGCAACGTTCAGGTAAAGGTCTATATAAGGCTTTGGAGAGGCCCAATACAAGACTTGTAGTCTCTTTGGCGCTCTATGGGTCATATTGCCTATGACGAAGTAGTTTAATCATTTTGGAACTCGACGAAAGAAATATGAAAGTTCAAAACATCACTAGAGCTCCTAGCAAATCGAACTAACTGAGATATATAGATGTCATATGATCGGAGTCTAAAGACATCGCAATCCCAATAAATGGATATTTACAATAGGAAATCCAACATCGTCACGTTTATGGTAAATATTAGTATGGATGTTATTGTTAATTCGACATAAGGTGTCGAAATGCGCATATAGTGCACTAAATTAAAAGTTATATATGTTCTTTATTTATCTTAATGTTTAAGTCGAAAAAAGATGGTTCTGTATCACAAATATTAGCATTGTTTTATTGAAGTTCTGGTGGGTATATTTCGGGTATATATACTTGAAACTCAGGGCTATCGTTAACTAAGGTGTCATCAAAGAAAAAAGAGGAGTCACTGGCTCAGCCATGTGGCAGAAGTCACCATGGAGCTATACAATACATGAATATAAATAATATACTAGAACATATAACACATTACAAAAAATTACATCAAGATATCTAGATGTGTCATTGAATTTATCGATATTTGTTTCTACAAAGTCTTTGCCGCCTTGTACTTCAATGGCTATTCGTGATAAACAAACAGAATATCACAATTATTGATAACCTTCACACAAGGGTGATATATAACCTATACATATCGCCATGGTTACTGTGAACCTTACGCTGAATTTATTGTTGTACGACCTTGCTTCTGTGAGAAAGGATGTTTTCCGATAGGATTTTCTATTTTCCTGTTGTTAAACAATTTTTTTCTGTACAATGAATGTTCTGCTCATCAAATCTATTTCTGTTGGCGAATTAAAATACTAAACAGGAAATGTATAGGAATATTTCTACGGGACAGAACATTATCAAGTTCAAATCTGCTTTAATTATAAAGGAAAAAGAGGAGTAACTGGCTCAGTTATGTGTCAGAAGTCACCATGGAGCTATACAATACATGAATATAAATAATATACTAGAACATATAACACATTACAAAAATATTTGATTGTAGTGCAATTACGATACCGAATCCGATACCGATAAAGTTAAGAAAAGAAAAAAGGAAAACTTCAGACAACATTCATAAAATTGTTAATGATTTATTTTCCTTTTACCCGAGACCAAATCTTGACATCATTATCTGTAATATAATCATTCAAATTATTATAGGCAACGGAACAGTCTAGTGACAAAGAAAACAATGTATATAGATAAACATAGCTTAACTTGTAAAATAAAAAGCAAATGCACAATGTGTTTGCAGTATTTATAATAAATGTTTGTAATTTGATATCTAAGATATCTTTTTATATCGGCATTGCTGATAAGTAATTCATACCTAACACTCAATACAATACAAAGTTACAAACACTATAAATAGAATTATAATTCACCTATATATATATATATATATATATATATATATATATATATATATATATATATATATATATATATATATATATATATATATATATATATATTAAATGTTTTAGTAATGGACTGACTCATTATTGAGTTATTATCTCCTGTTGACGAGTCATACATGTCATGAGACTGTATTCATTACAATGTAAGCAAGCCGGTGTGGCCTAGTGGATAAGGTCCTCGTCTCGTGATCAAGAGGTCCCGCGTTCGAGTCCCGCCATGGGCATACCGGTGTTCTGTCTTACTGATGAGACGGTAAAAACCGAGGTCCCATGTCACGGTAGGCGTGGCACGTAAAAGATCCCTCACTGCTACGGATAGATCCGTTGCAAAGGTCTAAATTTGTATGCAATGCATCAGGCAGATGCCGATGAAATAATCGCGGAGTGACGTAAAACAATAACCAATGAATCAATTACAATGTAAGCGGCACTAAGAAGTCATGATAAAAGTTACTAAATATTTTCTTCTGTAGTATATAATACATTGATATATTATACCTCTGTCAAGATTCTAGGATTCTAATTAGTTGATCATAAACCATTAAAAATGACTTATGACCCAAAAATACATTATATGATATACATTGTCCGGAAGATGGTATGAAAACCGGGTCATTATTTTTAATGACCGAGACAAAAGACCAATATGGCGACGATCGCACGCCTCAACTATTGTTTATTTAGTCTAAAGCAAATACGGCTAATTGACAATATGCAGGATATGAATATTATATAAAATAATATAATATTAAAATAAATACATAAATACAAGGTCAGTTTGAGAAAGTGTTGTTATACATACATTTGGCTGATCTAAAAGCAGTTTTTAATATATTTACCCAAGTTACATAGTTCTTTGACATTTTGTGTTGACAAAAATGAGTTAATTTAAAGACAGAGGGTCTAATATAGTAATACTTTTTCAAAAATTGTATTCTTAAATGACTGTAACGAGGACATTTTAAGAAAAAATGAAATTAGTCCTCAATATCTAAAGTGCATAAAGGGCATAAGCGTTTTTCTAAAAGAATACTTTTATATCTACTAGTCTCAATATGCAAACAATGTGAAGACAGTCTTAATTTACATATAATAAATATAGAACATATATACCTTTTAATTTTGTGCACCATATGCGCATTTCGACAAGTTATGTCTCTTCAGTGATGCTCGTGGCCGAATGATTGGAATTCTCAAAATATATAAAAATATGAAGAGCAGAGTTGAAGCCAAAATGACCGAAAAGTGAACTAAAGAATCTATTTAAGAACAGAGATATGCATGAGGGAGATACTCCTTATATAAGCTTTTTGTATTGCATAGGAATTCTTTTTCTTAAATATGATTGCAAAGTAAAGGTATCAATTAGATGTCTGTAAATAGAACACTTTAAGGAACTGTTCACATAAGAGAGAATATAGTCTGTTTATAATTATCACAACTACGTTGCTTAGCAACAGCATATATATACTCAGCTTTTAACCAACATTGATTTAACCACATATCCAATAATCCAACATTTGACAAAATATCTTTTACATTAGCTACCCAATTTTTGCAGTTGTGATTACTATTCAATTCATGAAGTCAAAGCATGATTTTAAATAGTTTTTTGTTGACAAAAGTTTCAGCCAATATTTCAATATACGTAATTTTCTCACACATTGGATAGGTAATCTCCCCAATTCACAATATATGACTGCATTTGGAGTAGATCTTTTGACTCCAAGTATACTTTAACAAAAATTTATATGGACTTTTTCTATATCTGGAGAAGAATGAACTCCCCAAATTTCACTGCCATAGTTAGCAACACTTCAAACGTAAATATCAAATAAAGACCAAAGTGTAATCAAATTCAAATTCATATGGTAGCATTGCGTTTAACAAAGACTAGTTCTTTTCTGCATTGTAAAGGTAATTGCTTTTGGTGAGGGTAAATTTACCGTTAAAATTCAAAATAAGACCAAGATAACAAAATGTATCTACTACTTCAATTTGCTCATTCATGAAATACAATTTGTCATCTGGTCGTAAAATACCGCCGTTCCTGAAAACCCAAATTTTGGTTTTTTCCAACATTAACAGTTATTAAAGAAAAAAGAGGAGTTACTGGCTCAGTTATGTGGCAGAAGTCACCATAGAGCTATACAATATATGAATATAAATAATATACTAGAACATATATCACATTACAAAAATATTTGATTGTAGTGCAATTACGATACCGACTTAGGACGGTCATTTAATTTGACAAAAACCAAACAAATGGTGTGGTTAACCGGTTTACGGGCCCACCTTCCCACTCACCGTAACAGCAGAACAATCAAAGGACGTACATTTAAAAATTTATAAATAATCCTCCATGTAAAGAACAAGGGTCAACAGGTATCGCATATTGAGAGGTCATAAAAATATAAACACGTAAGGTATTGTAAAATACATAATGGTATAAAAAATATATGCGACATCAACATGATAAACCGTGCTCTGCCAGTCTGAAAGCGAGCTAAGACCCTAGATCTGTAGGAGTCCCGACTAACAGTCAGAGGGGACGAAGTTCAGGACCATGTCTCCTCTGAAAGAGGTTTGGACAAGGCCCGTCATATAGTCCCCACCGCCCTGTTAGTCAGCGTGCAACGTTCAAGTAAAAGTCTGCATAATGCTGTAAAGGGGCCAAATACAAGACCTATAGTCTTTTTGATGATCTCAATATCATATTGTCTATTTATAAGACGTTTGATTATTTTATTACATGATAAAATAACGTTATCGGAGCCTTTTACTTTCCTTAGTTTATATACGAGATCACCGTAAAAAAGGGATGGGAAATTCCATTGTATACATACTGTTGAGAAGAAATATTTCCAAATTTAGATAGAAGTTCTGAATAAGATCTGAAGATTTTGCCGAATGTTTTTCTTAACTTGTGATATCTGTAACCCTGAGTTAAAAGTTTAGTAGTAATTTGTAAATTTCGTTTATGAAAGTCCAAAACATCGGTGCAGCCTCTGACAAATCGAACTAATTGAGATATATAGATACCATATGATGGGAGTCGAGGAACATCGCCATCCAAGTAAGGGAAATTTACAATAGGAAATCCAAAATCCTCACGTTTATCATAAATATTAGTATATATTAGGTGGTTGATAATTTTGATGTTTAAATCTAAGAAAGGTGTAGATTTATCTCAAGTATTAGCTTTATTCAATGTGAGTTCTGGTGGATAAATTTCTGATATGAATTGTTCGAATTCAGGGTTGTCGATAACCAAAATATCATCCAGATATCTACAAGTATTATTGAATTTGTCAATGAGGTCAAAACGTTTTGAATTTTGAAGAGAAACCTTAAAATCCCTCTCATAACAATAAAGAAATAAATCTGCTATCAGAGGCGCGCAGTTAGTACCCATAGGAATCCCAACTATTTGTTGATATATCTTGCCATCAAATTGCACAAAAATATTATTCATGAGATAATCTAGTGCTTTACATAATTCCTTGCAAGTCCAGTATTTATATGAAGTATATTGTTTGTTGGAAAAGAATCCGGAGTTATTGGAAGTACATATGTACGTTTTAGATTCTCTGTGAAAACACCATTGTATAAGAGACAGCAACTTGCTTTTAATCAAATCATGAGGCAGAGATGTATAAAGTGTAGAAAAATCAAATGTAGAAATTTGAGTCGCTTTGAAATTTAGCGAAAGAAGTTTGTCTATAACTTCATGAGAATTTTTAATCGACCAAAAGTAATTGATGTTATTATTATGAAATGCGACATCACAATATTTGATAATATGATCTTTTATAGCAGTTAGAGCAGACGTAATATGCTTCG
Source organism: Pteria penguin (assembly GCA_035048485.1). Lineage (NCBI taxonomy): Eukaryota > Metazoa > Mollusca > Bivalvia > Pterioida > Pteriidae > Pteria > Pteria penguin. The sequence goes on along the minus strand of CM068591.1, from coordinate 2,566,764 downwards.
ATAGTACCGTAGTAGAGCAGTGGCTAGAATTAGATATGAAACGTGATTTATATGGACTTTTATGTAGTTTTGGGAGCCAGTATATGGTTGGTAGATCAGATTTATCAGTTTTAAGTCGGACATGGTCATGAGGTGATCGTGCAAGGTGCTGTCTTTTGAGGTAGGGCTTTCCACATATGTATGAGTGGAGTTTAATTCGTTTTTAAGTACTTCAATATAATATAGTTTTCAATATAATATAGTTAAAGCCCATTTTCTGTGTAATTTTGCAATGAAGTCAACATAAGTTGTAAATCAGAAGCCGACTGGACTAACATAACCATATCATCGGCATACATTAATAAAAAGAGGGATAACTCTTGGAGTTCTATAGGCGCATTTCCCTTAATCAAAAACTCATTCTTGCAGTCATTGACAATAAAGAAAAATGAGTGGAGAAATTATCTCCCCTTGTAAAACGCCAAGATTATTAACAAAGAAATCTGAAAAATTCCCTTCCAAAAGAACACATGCCTTGATATTATTATACTATAAACGTAAAACTCTTCGAGGTTTGCCCCTTATTCCCAAAAAGGAAATTTTCTTCCACAGTTTCACTCTATCTACAGTATCGAAAGCACGTTTAAAATCAACAAAACAACTATACAATCTCTGTTTCTTTGAAAGATACTTATTAATAATAGTTTGTAGAGCAAAAATAGCATCAGTAGTACTTAAGGAAGATCTTAAACTAAACTGTGCCACAGTAATGACGTCATTATCTTCTGACCAAGACATGAGCCTTTTATTCAATATTGAAGTTTAGTGAAACAGCTCACCAAACTAATACCGCGGCAATTTGCCGGGTCTCTAGTGACCCCCTTTTTGTACAATAAGTGATGTACATAATATGTTGGGGATGTATTCATTAGAAAATATGGCGTTGAATATGGTATGTAAAAATGGTAACAGGAATTCTTTAAAAACGATAAAGTACTCATTTATGATGCAATCTTGTCCGTGAGTCTTATCGGACTTTAACCCATTGATGGCATCTCCAATTTCTTTTAAATCCGGCGTGGCCTAGTGGTATCGCGCTGGACTCCTAATCGGGAGGCCGGGGTTCGACTCCCGCTCTGGTCATGCCGGTGTTCTATCTTTCGAATGAGGCAGTAAAAACCGCGGCCCCGTGTTTTGGTATGCATGGCACGTTAAAGATCCCTCACTGCTTCGGGTGGGTCCGTTGCAAAGGTCAAAATATGTATGCCCCGCATCAGGCAGATGCCGTCACCATATACATGAAATATTCGTGGTGTGACGTTAAACAAAAATCAATCAATCAATCATTTTCTTTTAAGCTTATTTCTTGCTCAAGTTCTTCAAAATTAATACTATTATCGATAATATCCAAATCGTCTTGAGGCTCATGATTAGCATCAGAACAAAGGGATTTAAAATGATCGTGTAAGTCTTCTAAAGAAACGTTAACATTGTTTGTTTTATGTTTTGCATATTTTGGGGAAATTATTTAGGATTGGACTTGCGTATACTTTCTAACATATCACTTTCTTCATATAAGTATTTTCTTTTACATTTCTGTTCATGATCGGGATATGTAAACTGATTATAATTGGTTAACCAATTTGTTTTACCTCCTCCTAATCGTAAGCAGGAGAATACCTATATTCCTTTCTGTCCCTGTTACATCAGTTTTATTTCAACATTTACATCTCACCCAAAACAGCAGAACTGCACATGACATGCCTATTTTACTAAATGTTTTTGATGTATGTGTAAAGTTTCGGTATAATAAAACAGTTAATTCCTTTGTTTGAGGTCAAGATCTTCAATTGATGACCATTGACCCAACACTTTCGGTGGTTTACTGACCTGACCGCATCAATTTGCTTTATTGACTTCATAAGGAGTAATTAATCGTAACACATTAATATTTTCGAATATGTACTGAAAGTGTTAATACTTAAGATTTCAGTCATGAAATTATGTAAATCACTCTAAAATAATCAGTATCTCCCTCATGCATAGCTCTGTCCTTAGATTGATGCTTTGGTTCATGTTTCGGTCAGTTTAGTTTCAATACTGCTCTTCACATATTTATATATAATGTGAATTCCAATCATTCGGTCACGAGCATCACTGAAGAGACATAAGTTGTCGAAATGTGCATCTGGTGCACAAAATTGAAAGGTATATATGTTCTATATTTATTATTCCGAGTGTGAACCAAAGGTCTAATTGCAGCATAAAATCAAACTCAATAGATAGCGACATCTAACTTCTTATCATCAAGTCTCTGTAAGAAGCTGAAAATTCTAACAACACATGGCCAAGACATGTCCTGGATTTTAATGATTTTTGGTATATAAGGTCGATATAAAGTTCTAAGAAAAAGGTGTTCTTATTTTTCCAATATAGTTACTGTTGCCATGATAACTAAGGCAGAAAGATAAAGAATCGGTAACATTTTGAACAAGACATTTTCACGAGGCTCGTTTCCATGGAAACAAAATTAAATTAGTTTTACTGATAAAATTAAAGCCATAAATAATGAAGATTGAAGTAATCTATTACAAGATTACTTCAATCTTCATTATTTACGTCTTTACTTTTATCAGTAAAACTAATTTAATTTTGTTTTCCTTCTTATACAACTTAAACATGTGAACAAAGAGAAAGATAAAACATGCCTTCATTAACGTTTATTAACGTTTTGATTTTTTGCATGTTTTGCTTGTATTTATGTTTTAAACTTTTGTAATAGTAGAGTGGATAGGAGTACTAATGTCTCTTAATAATAATAATAATAATAATAATAATAATAATAATAATAATAATAATAATAATAATAATATCTTCCTAAAACTTAAAATAATTATTTAAATTATATGGAGAAACTCGCATATCATTTTCAATACAGCATGTTATATGGTTACCATGGCGACATCATGTTATAAAGTTGCAATAAATGGGATGAGTAGGCAGGGTATTTTATTAATCTTTACATTCTATTGACGCACAACTTCATAAGTAAATCTTTTAGACACAAATCAATAAAATAATGTCCTTCAAAATTTTCAGGGTACTCTTTCACATTTCAAGGTCATCGAAATATTATTGATTGGTTGAGATGTATTTGTATGATATTTCATGAAATTGTCAGGATATAAAATTTGAGTATATCAATCACATGCAATTAACGATCAGATACGCTCAACGAAGAAATAAACAGATTTGTTTATAAAGGATGTAAAACTCCCCATTTTCAGCAAACTTTGAGTTTTAGATACGACATGACCTTGACTTTGAAATCATGACCGTGTACTAATTTGTACTATATTACTTCAATTGATATTTAAACCTGAACAGGTTAAAATAGAAACTTACCTTAGATTCAACATATTTTATGCTCGTTTTTGATAAATTTTGACTTGATATGATCAGTTACCAAACTTAAACTATCACATAACTTTAAATGTCTATTTGCAAATGGAGTTTAAAGACTAAAATGTTTTATTATCAAAAAGATTTTATGATGATTTCGATGGCAACAAGATGTCCAAAAATGACTTATTGTAGTACTATTACGAAGCAGAATTTATACAGTCTCTGCTCTCTAAAGGCAATAAACAATTAGCATTTCGGTTCAACTTTACATACAGATACATCCATGACGTTTTGTTGATTAACATGAACATCATATAACCAAATGAACTCAAAATAAAAGATACAACTGAGAGCTCATCTTCTGCTTCATACCTCGATATACTCCTATCAATTAGTGATGATGGTTCATCAGTAACCTCCCTCTATGACAAACGTGACGATTTCAATTTCATTATTTTTCTAAGTAGCAACATACCTTCCTCTCCCGCACATGGCGTATTAATTTCACAAGTTATTCGCTATGCCAGAGTATGCTCTAAATACGATAATTTTGTCCTGAGAGCGAGACTGCTTGCCACGAAACTACTTTTACATGGATATCTTGAGGAACGTTTGAAATTGTCTCTGAGGAAGTCCTATGGTCGATATAGGGATCTGGTGCAATTTCTTATCCCCCTTTCAAGACTGTTAACCGATATTTTGGGACCTGACTATACAAACTAACCATCTGAACTGCTTGACTATGCTTGATATGACATAACATGTATATATACAGACATTTGTTCACGTGCATTTCCTACGCCGGTATATCAGTTCAGTTAAACAACATTTCATACCGTGAATAGGACAATTGGACTTCGTGTTCTTGTCTCCATCATGTGCTTATATGAGTGTATTTATGTATTTATTTCCTCGACTTGAAAAGTTGTTGCAAGACTTTTGCGATGGGTGTTGCATGCAACCAGGGGACCCTTACTCCTCCCCGGTACCTGGTCTCGCCTCGATTTTATTGGGGGTTCGCCTTTGTCTGAATATGACACTATACACGATATTGTCCTTTTATTCCATAGAATATGACATATGGTTAACCCTTAGGTACTTCTTCTTTTTTTACGTATTTGACATTCTCAAAACAGTGTCAAAAGACAGACCTCTTTACCATGGCAACCAAAATTCAATTTGCCCCCAAAACTTCATTTTCACTAATTGTGTATTAATTACACCAATTTCAAGAAAATCTATGATATGTCGTGGCCAGCTGATTTTGACTCTTACGGAGAATTGATATTATGTAGTGATATTGAGCATCATACAGTGCAATATCATCGTATACGCAATCATGCATATGGACACTCGGTGTCAGAGGTAAAAGAACTCCGGGAATCCTTTGTTTTGGATTTGGTTTTTGGGGTTTTTTCCTATTTGTTTGTTTGTTTGTTTGTTTGGGGGTGGTATTTGGGTTTGGTTTTTTTGGGGGGGGAGTTTTTTTTTTTTTTTTGTTTTGTTTTGTTTTGGGGAAGTTTTTTAAATTATTATTTTACCGATTTTCTTTGCTTTGTGTTGTTGTTGTTGCTGTGTTTATGGGGTTTTTTCATCATTAGAAGTAAAAACGAAGAAGTACCGAAGGGTAAACCATATCTCATAGTCCAACAAGCAAATTCAGAGACTTGTAGTCCCACGCTTTTGGGGTTCTATCAGTGAGGGTGCAGTGATCAATGACATATTGTCATGGTTATGCATGTCAGACACACATGCCAAATATGAAGGCCCTACGTTTTACAGTCAAAAAGTTACATTGAAGTAGGTCAAAGGTCACGGACATGATAAAAATTTTGGTACCAACAGAAAGATATTGTAATTAGAAACACACATACCTAATATGAGGGTTCTATGTCTTACGGTTAAAAAGTTATGACCAAGGTTAAAGATTTTGGGACAGACGTACAGACAAACCGACTGACAGACAGACAGACGGACAGATGAATGAGATAAATGTTCCCACACTTTCGCGAAAATAATAAAATCGAGGTGAGACCAGTAAGCGAGTAAGCGTCCCCTGGTTGCATGCAACACCCGTCGCAAAAGTCCTGCAACAACCTTTCAAATCGAGGAGGTAAATACATAAATATACACGCACGAACACACGATGGAGACAAGAACACGAAGTTAAATTATCCCATTCAAGGCAAGAAATACTGCCTGACTGAAATTCCGGTGTTTAGTTTAGTATATACAGATTTACCTTATGATATTGGAATGTAAAATCACTCAATGTTATAGATCCATCTGAAATATAAGAATAATACATTTATAAATGAGAGAGAGAGAGAAACTACAGTCCACCTAACTTATCAATATTTATATAAGATTTAAATGAATAATTGCACTCCGAACCATGCCACGAATATTTCAGGGTTTCATGTATGTTCCTCGGTAATTGTTCTTTCCTATTGAAGTCTAAAAACATCCTACCTCCGTTTACATCGAAGTAGCTCATGAACTTTCCTATCGGGATGTTATTCTCATAGTCTGTGGCGCTGGCTATACTGGAAAACATGTCCGAAGGATCCAGACCGCAATCTGAGCAATCAAGATTATATAAAACTATATATTGATCTTACACTGAATAATGTTTATCATGAACTAGATATTGTCCCTTACGCTATGATTAAACAGAAAATGTAACACATAATGATATGAATAACAATAAAATACCAGGTAATATTCCGTCGGAATATCTATATAAAAAGACAAAGTAGTGATTAAAGGCAATCACTGACCCTAAAAAATCCAGAGGTGGGATCAGATGTCATGGAGGAGTAAGCATCCGCTACCGACCAGTCACACCGCCATGATGCCATAACATAAGTCGAGTTATCATAAACTCGGAGTCACATTCAGTAGACGGTATAATACCGTGGTTATATTTAGTAAAATGTCACGATTAGTATTTTTATTGCAACAGAAATCTACCACCATCTAAATGCTGAACAACAGGTTCACCCGAATAAGGAAATCAATATGTTTGACAATGACATCTGACAATTATACACAAGATCTGTGAATCTGCTGAATGTTGACTTAAGACATATTATTTCATATCCTTGCAATAACAACTTTACATGAACAAAGGAACCGTAGTCATAAGTTCCAGCATATCGGATCATCTAAGACACATAGACAACATATACAGGTGATAAAGGAATGTTACTATATGTGTGTGGAAAGTCAACAATAGAAAAATGAAACTCGTTTCGTTGCCATACAGTGAAGAAGCTAGTTTACCATCTTTGTCAATATTTAGAAGATCTAAATACGAAGCGTAAGAACAGGATCGTATCTTAAATTTCGAGGTCTTTGAGATATATTACGTGTGCGTATGTATTAAAGTGTTCATTACTTAAAGACAATATACCTTGAATATATCTGAATGTGACATTAAATTTCATTGTTAATTGTTTAATTTATACATGAGAAATTGTTACTCAATCGTACTATGATTTAACAGGAGATATCACGTGATGACTCTTTACTCCCTGTTATCTTAAGTATAGTGTAAACAATTTAACAGACAGATTTACTGGAAAACATTAACGATTGTAAATAAGGGCGTACAACTGGACGTATGCTAAGTCGGTCTTGACGGTTGTAAAACATTAATTCTGATGAATGTCTTGTTTTCATACCATTAGCATTGCAATCCAAACTATACAATTTGTATCCTAACCTGTGCTTCATTGATCCATGATGCAACATGAAATGAAAATTAATCAAAATACTAGCGCGAATAATAATGTAATGGCAGACTTAGTGTTCGACCGAGATCCAGAACCAAGACAAAGTAACAACAACTGCCATATTTTACATGGTTTAGAGTTATAGATATCCTATGGAGTCTCAGGAAACTAGTGAATTATAGAAACATGCACTGCATAAATAACACAATTGATGAAAGTGAAATATGGGTTTAAATATACATTCAATATACATTAAATATACATTAAATATACATTACTTGTAAGAAATATTACTTTGACAGCCTTGTGAAAGAATTAGGATTAAATTTAGCTCCAGGAAATCCTACTTATACTCTCACGAACTTTTCGGTTTCGGAAGTACTCGAGAATTATAAATCTGTCCTCAATACGTTTGGTATTGACTCAAATAAATTGAATTTAGAACTTCCATATTTGTACTGCATTCCAAAAATGCACAAAAATCCTTACAAACAACGCTTTATCGCTGGTTCCTCGAAGTGTTCCACAAAATCTGTATCGATGCTACTCACAAAAATATTATCAGAAATTAAATCTGGCCTTCATAGATATTGCGAAACAGTATATTCCAGAAGTGGAATTAATCAAATGTGGATCCTTAAAAATTCAAAAGAGTTGTTAGAACATCTAAAATCAAAAAGTTTTACTAAAATTCACTCCATCAAGTCTTTTGACTTTTCGACTCTTTACACAACGATCCCTCATCAGAAATTAAAAGACAGATTAGCGGAAATTATTCAAAATGCATTTACTAGTAAAAACGGAAGCCGCAAATTCAAATATATAGTAATAGGCCACGATAAAACTTACTTTGTTAGGGAAAATTCTGATTCCAAAAATAAATACACTGAAACAGCTATCATCCAGATGTTGAACTTTCTTATCGATAACATTTTTGTGGTGTTTGGAGGTAAGGTTTTTCAACAAATTGTCGGCCTTCCAATGGGCACTAACTGTGCTCCGCTTCTGGCTGACATATTCCTTTACTCATACGAAGCTGAGTTCATTCAGTCTTTGCTTTCGCAATGAAAAAAAAAAAACAATTGGCTCTTGGCTTCAATTTTACTTACAGATATATAGATGACTTGTTTTCAATTAATAATCCTTCATTCGCGGATTACCTTAGCATCATCTATCCAAGTGAACTGGAGGTCAAAGAAACCACAGAACATAGTAATTCTACTTCGTATTTAGATATTATGTTGTCTTTCGATAATACTGGTCAATTGAACACCTCACTCTATGACAAACGTGACGATTTCAATTTCGCTATCACATACTTTCCCTTCATAAGTAGCAACATTCCATCATCGCCCGCATACGGCGTATTCATATCTCAGTTAATACGTTATTCCAGAGCATGTTCAAATTACAATGACTTTGTTCTGAGGGCTAGGTGACTTTCAGTTAAGCTGCTCAACCAGGGTTATATATGTGCTAGACTAGCATCGTCACTGAGGAAGTTCTACGGTCGTTACGAGACTCTTATTACTCCATATGATATCTCGTTATCCAGACTTTTAAATGATATTCTGGACTGAGACCGATTCCGATCACTTTACACCTTCTATACCAGAAGGTTACCTACTTCGACTTCTCCATATATAAATACATATGGAAATCACAAGATTTGACTCTTTCTACGGGGTATATGTGACGGGTGTTGCTAGCAAGCAGGAGATGCTCACTCTCCCCGGGCACCTGATCTCACTCTATCACAGGGGTTCACATATGCTCTTCAAGTAGACATATTTTGTTATTTTCCATTTGTTTTTCATTTTCACTGATTTTGTATGTCCTATGGTTTCATGATTTTTGGACTTGTGGTTTGGATTTATCCATCATCTTTACACTTCACAACAATAAAGAATGATAGAGATAAGTGTGACATACACAGTAACTTACTCATAAATCTTTTGTTCTTTACAGCAATATCAAAAGTTTTGTTATTTATAAAGTTGCCATCTAAAATGCAAAAACAACAGTTTTAATTACCAAAGTAATCTTTTGTTTTCATTGTTTTCTATAATTTGTCTTATTTGCCAATCACGTTGTAGACTCTAGACGGCCAAACGGGTCATCGGTGTGATTTCACCCTTTAGAATTCTTACCTTTCCACTGAGACCAAAGGATAGTCGAATGGATATTGATACAGAATTAACTTAAGAAATATTGTAAATATATAGTAAAAACTTAGGAAATATTGTAAATATACAGAATTATCTTGAGAAATATAGTATATTATACGAAAATGAATCAGGAAATGTAAATATATATAATTAACTGAGAAGTTATTGTAAATATATAGAATTATCTTGGAAAATATTATATGTTATATAGAAATAACTTAGGAAATGTTGTAAATATGTATAATTAACAGAGGAAATATTGTAAATATACAAAATGAACTTGGAAAATATTGTATGGTATATCAAATTGTAAATATTGTAAATATATAGGCAACATGGAGCTATATAATCAAAACATGAAAGAAAATACAGAAGAAGATACCACAGTCAATAAGATCATATACAAATGTAAAAAAAAATTTAGGAAGTGAGCACATGATTGATTGATTGATTTATTTATTATTGTTTTACATAACTCTACGGTTATTTCACGTATATGATGACGGCATCTCTCTGATGCATAGCATACAAATTTCGAGTTTTGCAACGGACCAACCCGAATCAGTGAGAGATCTTTTACGTGCCAAGTCTACCGTGACACAGGACCTCGGTTTTTACTGTCTCATGCGAAAGACAGAATATTTGCCGTTAGAGAAAAATACAAATTTTTAAAACTTTTTCGTGATAATGGCAACACGTAAACTGATATGCCACCTTACATCAACAAAGATTTCAATAATGTGAGATATAAGTTCTCTGTTGTTAAGAGGTCAAAGCTGACATCATGGAAGGCCAAAGTATCAAGATGAAGTACAGTGGGACAATCGTTCCTATAACTATCCCCGTACTCCTGTATGACCTTAGAATTCTCTGCCAAGACAGAGTTAATCATTCAATAAATTGTGGAATATCTTCTTTGGATATTGCATTGACCTACGATGCATATTGTTTTATTATTATTTATTTATTTATTTATTTATTCATTTATTTATTTTCTTCTTCAGTTTTGGATTTTTTAAAGTTAGGTCACTTGAATGACTAGTCTTCTTTTTAATTGCCTAGTTTCATAGTTTCGTTTGAGAGACATAACTTGTAGTAATGCATATACTGTGAAATAAATTGATAAATGGATATATGGTTTTGTAGCTATTAAAGACATACGATTTGTATTTTCGTAGAATATGCCAATAAATTCTGCCATCTCTAGCTTACAATTTTTCGGATTCGTATCCATGGTGATGAAAGTGTTTTGTAGACAAGGTAAGCTGCAATGTGAAATACAACAATTCAGTGATTGATTTGTACTTTACCGCACTCCAAAAATTGATTCTCGCATATAGTCACTACATCTGCCTAAGGCATTACACAGAATTTTAGACCTTTGCAACGCACACACAAAATCTTTAAGGTGCCGCGCCAACCGTGACACGGGAATTCGTTATCCCCGTGACACGGGACCTCGATTTTCAATGTGACACGGGACCTGGGTTTTCATCGTGTCATCCGCAAGACAGAACATCAGTGTGCCCACAGCAGTGTCGAATCCGGGACCTCTCGGTCACGAACCGAATACCTCATCCACTGAGCGACACTGGTTTTGAAATACAACAAATACATGTATATACAAAATACATGTATATACAACAAATACATGTATATACAACAAATACATGTATATACAACAAATACATGTATATACAAAATACATGTATATACAACAAATATGTGTATATACAACAAACACATGAATATACAACAAATACATGTATATACAACAAATACGTGTATATACAACAAATACATTTATATACAACAAATACATGTATATTCAACAAATACATGTATATAAATGATAAACTGTTAATTGAAATTCACCTGAACAATCTGTCTTTATATCAAGCATACTCACTTATTCCAACTAATCTTCACATTCTGTTTTACCATCATAGTGTTTCAGACACATTCCTCATTCCAAATCAAATGTGTATTAATGACAACATAAAATGGAATTTCCTACAATGTGAGATAAAGCAATATAGGGTTTTCTTAATAAACATAAGCAGCCATGACTCCCTTGTGCCAAGTCACTGTGGCACCTCAATAATCTACCACGATGGACAGACATGAATCCCTGGTCCCAGGTCATTGTGGCATTTACAATAATCTACCGCGGTGGACCGACATGAATCCCTTGTGCAAACAGAATAGCCTACCACGGTGAACATACATGGCTCCCTGATTCTTTGCCACTCAGGCCAACATACCACAGTGGTCCGACATGAATCCTGGTGCTGCATCACTCAGAATAGACCTCCACGGTGGACAGTCATGGATTCCTGATGTCATGCCACTCAAATTAGCATACCACGTTGGACCAATATGAATTCCTGGTGCTGTGTCACTCAGGATAGCCTACCATGGCGGACAGACATGGGTCCCTAGTGTCGTGGCACTCAGATCAATGTAATACAGTGGACCGACATGAATCCCCGGTGCTGTGTCACTCAGAATAGCCTACCATGGTGGACAGACACGGATCATTGGAGCCAGAGGTGAAACACATATGTCAATCTCCCGTTAATGCCCATAATATACAGATAACGCCTAAGATACACTGATGACGCAAAAATTCTTGAAAACCTTAATAGTAGTAATGTGTTATAAGTTATAAGGTATCAAACCAATAAACTCACTGGTAACAAGCAGACTGCATAACAAACCAATCAACTCACTTGTAACAAGCAGATTGCATAACAAACCAATCATCTCACTTATAACAAGCAGACTGCATAACAAACCAATCAACTCACTGGTAACAAACAGACTACATAACAAACCAATCAACTCACTGGTAACAAACAGATTGTATAACAAAACAATCTAATCACTGGCAACAAACAGATTACATTTAAATGCACCATACCTTGAACTCCTTTCATAATCACAGTGTATCCTGCAACATAAAACTTCAGTTGTTAAGTATGCAATGGACTCCCTTGAATTAAATAGAAGATTTTGGAAATCCTAAATCTGACAAGAAGTGCAAATTAATGAGAACACATTAAGTTGAAGTACCGATGAAGACAGTCGTTTTAAAAGATATTAACGATTTAATATGCTTTTGTTTCATACAAGTGAGATAAGATCTATCAGAAAAGAAAGAAAGTAGAGCTGACAATACAAATCAATGTGCTACATATTCTGGCGTTTAAGGAGACTTTTTCAGTCATAAGAATGCATAGGGGGGAAAGCTAATGTATTTTTGAAACGTAAACATGGATTTCACATAGCTGTATATTAGCCATCTCTTAAATTGCTTCATAAAGGTCAGGAGGCCGAAAATTGCAATATGGAGTGTTTGTGTTCTTTTACTTTTTATGTATCGGACTTCCCTTTAGAGGACTACTTAGAATCTTTGTAAAGCCTTGAATTAAATCAATTTGGTAATTTGTTTGCTGTACATGATTGTGTTCTCCCATATTTTGCGCATTGGATATCAGTGGAAGGGGACCCTTGTCTTATTGCAACTCTGTTACGCTGAATTGGTGTCGGTATATATGTCAATGAAGTATTTTAGATATCCACAGTTTTGACCTTGAGCATCACTGAAGAGACATAAGTTGTCGAAATGCGCATACGGTGCACTTGTTTACTACCTGTATATCTGCTACAATAATCATCATTATAATTAGTATTTATCATTTGGAAAAATGTTTATTCCTATGTTGTATTATCTGTGTATTACCTAGAGGTATAAGACCCAGAAGGGGTATATTGGGAATAAGACCTACTAATTAAAAAGGTTGACATTTATAACAATGCATCAATATGAAGCTCAATAGAACAGCTTCTCGGCTACTGACTGAGCAATCTCTGATTCGACTCTCGCCATGGACACACCGGTATCCTGTCTTTCGGATGAGACAGGATACCGGTGAGCATGCTCAAAAAGAAAAAAGAGGAGTTACTGGCTCAGTTATGTGGCAGAAGTCACCATAGACAATGACTTTGTTCTGAGAGCTAGGCGACTTTCAGATAAGCTATTAACCAGGGTTATATATGTGTTAGACTAGCAACTTCACTGAAGAAGTTCTATGGTCGTTATGAGATTCTTATTACTCCATATGATATCTCGTTATCCAGACTTTTAAATGATATTCTGGACAGGAGACCGATTCCAATTATTTACACAGATTTGACACCTTCTGTACTAGATGGCTGCCTTCTCTATATATAAATATATATGGAATTTACACGATTTGACTCTTTCTACTTGGTATATGTGACGAATGTTGCTAGCAAGCAGGAGATACTCACTCTCCCGGGCACCTGATCTCACTCCATCATAGGGGTTCAGATATACTCTTCAAGTAGACATATTTTGTTATTCTTCACTCTGTTTTCATTTTCACTGATTTTGTATGTCCCCTGGTTTCATGATTTTCGGACATATGGTTTGGATTTATCCATCATCCTTACAGTATAAGCCTCTGTCCCGTGTCACATGGTACGTAAAAGATTCCTCATTGCTTAGGATATGCTCTTTGCAAAGGTATAAATTTCTATTTAATGCATTTGGCAGTTGCTGTCACAATATACGTAAAATAATCTTGAGGTGACTTAAAATCATCCTTAGGACTTCAATTAAAGCTATACTGGACTGTTCTGTGACAAGGTATTCCAACGAACCGCCGGACCTCCAGTTTAGGACTGTGTGCCTTTGTCAGCTAATATGTTTCTTTATTCGTACAAAGGTTAATTCATGCAAAATCTTCTGTGTCATTACAAGAGGCAGCTGGTCACGACATTTATTTCACATTCAGATATATTGATGAAGTATTGTCTATAAATAATATAAACTGATATACTTCCGTATCTACAGTAAATCCTAAAGACCTCGAGATAATATATATACGTCAGAATCCACTCGACGTGCTTCCTGCTAAGACTTTCTACTGAATATTTACATAAATTTTCTTTTTGTAAATTGCCCATACACACATAGTAACATTACTCTATCGCGTTTTAATTATTTATTATTATCATTATTTATTTATTTATTTTATTTCATTGTTTTCTATTTATTTGTATTTATTTTATCTATTTATTTGTTTTCGTCTATGTGTTTCACCCCATCCGATGCGCTACAGCGTTTTCTGAATACAGTTTCCTAAATAAACGAAGTAAGCTATTGGGTGAAAAGTATATATCACAAGGACAAGAAATATAACATTCATCAAACTTTACACATGGATTTACTTATTTGAAAATAGTTCTTTTTAGCCTGTGTATACTGCGATGGTATATAAGCATCTTACATACATAGATGACATCACAGGAATGTTCGATTACAATACTAAGATGGTAAATTAGTATTTAACAAATATACATGACGTCATAGGAATATTCAGTAACAATTCTACACAGGGATTTCCTTATTTGAAATAGTTCTTTTTGGTCTGTGTATACTGCGATGGTATATTAGCATCTTACATACAAGCATGACGTCCCATGAATGTTCGATTATCATACTGAGATGATATATTAGCATTTGTTATATCTCTATATAATGGTTTCTATATAAACCCTACAGAAAAAAGTCCAATATAGGATTCGTTAATATCGACCGTTGCAAACGAACTGTTAAAGTAGCAGGGTCCGATTAAAGTAGGGAATAGTATAAAAAATGTAAACGGATCTCTTAAACAGCAATCAACTGTTGTTATACTATCTAAAATTTGTTAAAAGTATCGTTACCAAAGTCGATGTCGTTAACGAGAGGTGCCCGTTTTAAATTTGCAACATAACCACGCAAACTCTTTGAATCATTGATGAGGGCAGTCAGAAGGATCACGTGACAATGAAACTTCAGTTTTACCCGATTCTACGATTCTAACATTTGTTCCAGATTTCCTTCTTTTTTTTTTTTTTTTTTGGCCTCGGAGTCTGTATATATATTTTTTTAACTACCGCACTTTTGCTTTTCCAGTGCTCGTATTTCTCCAATGAACCATTGTTGTTGTTTTCTACAGTGAATATCCGTGAGGGTGCATGATTTTGGGCGAAGCATCGCCTTTATTTTTTGAGAACTGAAACCAACCGAATTTAATTCAACTCAATTACCTTTATTCTACGAAAACATTGCGGGATTTTAGTTTTAAATTTTGCTATTAACAGAAAGTTTACAATTTATGAAATGTAAAGATGATGGATAAATCCAAACCACAAATCCAAAAATCATGAAACCATAGGACATACAAAATCAGTGAAAATGAAAAACAAATGGAAAATAACAAAATATGTCTACTTGAAGAGCATATGTGAACCCCTGTGATGGAGTGAGATCAGGTGCCCGGGGAGAGTGAGCATCTCCTGCTTGCTAGCAACACCCGTCACATATACCCCGTAGAAAGAGTCAAATCGTGTGAATTCCATATGTATCTATATATGGAGAAGTCGAAGTAGGTAACCTTCTAGTATAAATACAGGAAAAATAAGATATTAATGTAATTTATCCTTTTAATGCTATAATTTCCAGTCTTGGACCAGGTCCCTTTAAAATCGACTGTTAGAATAATTTTTGCCTGTTGACGTCACACTGGGTTTTTTTTTTTATTGTGCGTGTCATCTCTGCTGATATATTACGGTAAACAAATATAGAAGATACTTCTCGTTCTGCTGTGGCAGGAAGAAATTCAGAGAGATTTGGACCAATGAGACAGTAAGAACACAAAGATGTGACAAAAACTGCAAAAAACAAATTTTCTAAATTACTTCCTTGAAATTATCGGTGAAGCGGATATGACTTTTTTGTACGAAAGCACAACTACCACACTTAAAACTCCTCAACAGGAAGTTTGTTTGAAATTTTTTTGTATTTTTGCAACCGAGGTAGAGACTAAAATAAATTACAAAAAAATTAGTTTCTTGTTTTTTTTAAACCAAGTGAGGTATAACAAAACAATTGATTGGGTTTGAGGGCAGCATAAGGTCAGTTGGACCCTCAGCCCAACTGTTACACTCGGCCTTCGCCCTAGGACAACAGTTTGTCTTTGGTTTGTCTATTGCCCTCAACCTAAGGCAATAACCGTAAAGAAATTTTAGATTATAATCACTATACGACGTCAAAAGACAATAAGTATTACTATAATCAGTATACCGATTAAGATGTCAATAGACAATTAGTATTACTATAATCACTATACCGACTTGGGACACCAATAGACAATTAGTATTACTATAATCACTATACCTACTTAGGGCTGTCAATAGACAACTATTTTACTATAATCACTATACCGACTTTGGACGCCAATAGACAACTAGTATTACTATAATCACTATACCGACTTTGGGCTGTCAATAGACAATTATTTTACTATAATCACTATACCGACTTAGGACTGTCAATAGACAATTATTTTACTATGATCACTATACCGACTTTGGACGCCAATAGACAATTAGTATTACTATAATCAATATACCGACATAGGACGTCAATAAGCAATTAGTATTACTATAATCACTATACCTGCTTTGGACGTCAATAGGTGTTAGTATGACTGAAGTATTTATGGGGTTTTTTTTTTCGTTATTTTTACAAAAATTTATTATCACAAAATCGATAACCAACGCTCCTCCCATTTTGTTGTCGCATGGCTTTCGACCCAGTGAAGAGAGTTCGTTATTGTCATAGCGCGTCATCTGTCCGTCCTTCCGTATACTTTTCATTGTTTCGACTTCTTCAGATCTGCTCTATTGATTTTAATCAAACTTAGTAAGGATGAAGTACTCAGCGTTCCCTGCAGTGTTGTAATTATTCGGCTGGATCTGTCGAGAGGTGGACCCAGAACAGGAGGATGCGTACCCCAGAGGGTATCCTATTTAACAAGCATAACGGATGTATACTAGTAGATCATCAAACCGAATGTATAAGAGTGATTTAGAGGGTGTATTTAGAATTGTTGTTGTTTTTAGTTCTATTCCAAAACAAAATTTTAAGAGGTTTTTATTTTCTTCTTCTTTTTTGTTTAACAAGGGTTATATAAGATATGTATGTAATAATAAGTTGTGGTTGACTTTTCCTTCAATACTGATTGAAAGATATTGATGAAACTTTGTAGGGATAAAGTACTCAAAATTCCCTGCAAAAGATGTTTTCAACCAACTCCGTCACGTGACGATAAGGTGTAAAACTCGAGCAGTCACGGTAACAGACAGTCAACTGAAATGCATAGACATAGGCATAGACAATATCTACAAGTATCAATTTTGTGAAACATATAAGCATTTCGACAACTTATTTCTCTTCGGTGATGCTCAAGGCCGATAATGGGATAATGCAAAGTATTGATATTTGAAGAGAAAACAAAGTTTTTAATTCGTGTTACAGTAAGAGCTAAAGACCCATTCTAAGTACAGAGCTAAAGACCCAGTCTAAGTACAGAGCTAAAGACCCAGTCTAAGTACAGAGCTAAAGACCCAGTCTAAGTACAGAGCTAAAGACACAGTCTAAGTACAGAGCTAAAGACACAGTATAAGTACAGAGCGCTAAAGACCCAGTCTAAGTACAGAGCTAAAGACCCAGTCTAAGTACAGAGTTAAAGACCCAGTCTAAGTACAGAGCTAAAGACCCAGTCTAAGTACAGAGCTAAAGACCCAGTCTAAGTACAGAGCTAAAGACCCAGTCTAAGTACAGAGCTAAAGACACAGTCTAAGTACAGAGCTAAAGACACAGTCTAAGTACAGAGCTAAAGACCCAGTCTAAGTACAGAGCTAAAGACACAGTCTAAGTACAGAGCTAAAGACACAGTCTAAGTACAGAGCTAAAGACACAGTCTAAGTACAGAGCTAAAGACACAGTCTAAGTACAGAGCTAAAGACACAGTCTAAGTACAGAGCTAAAGACACAGTCTAAGTACAGAGCTAAAGACCCAGTCTAAGTACAGAGCTAAAGACACAGTCTAAGTACAGAGCTAAAGACACAGTCTAAGTACAGAGCTAAAGACCCAGTCTAAGTACAGAGCGCTAAAGACCCAGTCTAAGTACAGAGCTAAAGACCCAGTCTAAGTACAGAGCTAAAGACCCAGTCTAAGTACAGAGCTAAAGACACAGTCTAAGTACAGAGCTAAAGACCCAGTCTAAGTACAGAGCTAAAGACACAGTCTAAGTACAGAGCTAAAGACACAGTCTAAGTACAGAGCTAAAGACCCAGTCTAAGTACAGAGCTATACATGAAGGAGATTCTCCTTAGTGTAACGATTACTGCCTTTGATTTCGTATAGAAAACCGTATGTAATCGATTCATTTAATCCTCCTACGCCTGTTTACTGAAAAGAAACAATCCTATGTATTACATAAACATATGGTAATAGGGTTATACACACCTTATCTCGTCACATATTTGCGAATTTGGTAATGTCTGAATTGTTAATTGTTACTATATTGTTATTATATTGTTACCATATTTTAGTCATGATAAGTATCGTAAAATCAGCGTCTACGTACTTACTCCTCACTGCATTAAAGTCTTTATAAAATGAATACAGATCTAGATATCAAAACGTTCGAACTCAGATTCAGATATGGGTTGATCTTATCCATTAGCCTTTCATGATAAAAAGATTGAAAGTTGAAAACAACACATTCAATCGAAGGGAGGGCATAGAATATCAGAAACACACACACACACACACACACACACACACACACACACACACACACACACACACAAGTACGTGCAAGCCTCACATAAAGTAGTCAAGTCAAAGAGCATGTACTACATGAGGAAACTTAAATGGGAATTTCAGATTAATACAAAGGATAGAATTCTCAAACCGGTCAACCACTCCAACTGAGTATTAGTAACTAGTGTAATTTTAAACAATCGTCCTAAATCAGTGTTGGAACAGCACTACAACTAAATTTTTGTAGTGTTTATCTATGTTTTTATTGTTTGCTTCTCTGTCTATGATGACCTTTGTCATACGACTGAGTCATGTGTCTTTTTCTTTCTTTCCAATGTGACAGGATAACCCGAGGCCCATTATCACAGTTTATGATGGTGTGGGACCGTAGCAAAGGACAGTATTATGAGGCAATGTACAAGGTATGTCCTGTCACTATACATTTGCAATAATTTTGGAGTGGCGTAAAACCAAAACTAAAACGAAACTCATTTAACTGTCAACATTCTTTTAAAAAACTTACAATAATGATATATTTTTCTGTATATAATGAATTTGAAGATCTCACAAAAAGAAAAACAGATGACAGTCTCACGAAAAGTAAAAATTTTGTAAAATTTTGATATCTCGGAATCGAATGTATTGTACTGTTTATTAATCATAAGCTGTACAGCTTATAGACAGATACATGCAATATAGGTAATCAACGTAAATATAATAATATACATGGTCAAGTCTAAGAGAAGGTAAATTGAGAGATGGAATCAGAATGCACACATACATACATATACACATACATACATACATATATACACATACATACATACGCATACACATACATACACATACATATACATACACATACACATACACAACTACATATACATACAACGGCATGAATTTTGTCATTAAATTTTGTATGCGCATACTCAAATATAATAAAGTATAAATTGTATTAGAAATCAAACATATATCATATATCATATTATATATAAATATATAAAAGGTTACAAAATAGTCAACAATGCTCACTTCTTAATTTGGAGGCTTGCGTAAGAAATTTTCCTAAACCGCATAATTCTTTTACATTTGAGGTGCTGAGTAATTGTACTAATTTATAGACAGAGGGCCGGGTATAATAGTATATCTTTAAAAATTTTTGTCGGAATGGTTTGTACAAGGGACATTTCAGTATAAAATGGAATTCGTCTTCTATTTCTGTTGAATCTTTACATACAGGGCATATTCGCTTTTCGAAAGGAATGTTTTTAAAACGACCAGTTTCAACCATGAGAGTATGGGCAGACAAGCGGAATTTACAAATAAGTTTTTTATGTTGCGATGAAATTGGTTTTTCCAAATATGCCTGGAGTGTATGTCCATCAATTAAATGCTTATATATAATAGATTTT
Organism: Pteria penguin; assembly: GCA_035048485.1. NCBI lineage: Eukaryota > Metazoa > Mollusca > Bivalvia > Pterioida > Pteriidae > Pteria > Pteria penguin. Next base: position 2,546,374 of record CM068591.1, on the reverse strand, counting down.
GAAGAAGCGTTAATATCAGATAGCAAAGATTGTTTACACATATCAAATATCCGTTGTTTTGTAGCGCAAAGAATATATTCTTGAGTCAATATTGATTGATTGAGAAACAAATCACCAAGTCCAAGCTGTTGTAAAATAGTATATACATTAAAAATCCAATTTTTACATTTTCTGTTGTACTTGAATTCTTCGTTTAAAAAATCATAACACCCTTTTAAAATACAGTTTTTAGTATTAATCAATTTCAGCCAATACTTGTACAATGGACAATAGAAAATACTTCGAGATATCGTAGTTAAAGATATCCAAAATTTGACTTTTCAGCCATAAACTGAAGGCATATCCACGGATGTCAATTGTACTATTTATGACTTGTCTATTAGCATACGTGTATATAAAATACATACTACCAATAATCTGGTTAATCTAAATCAAATCAAATCGTATATTGATAAACTTAGAGAAAATATCTTCTAAATTTTGACCAATCATGTTTGCTTGTCGGGAGCTAAATATCTTACATCCAGAATAAGGTCTAGGATGGATAATATCGTTGATACGTCATATCACTGCCGATGACGGTTTGAGAAATTCTGTCCATTTGTAGAAAAGTTTTTATTGAAGTGTGTTAATAGTGCTATAGAATAATTTCAACTGAACACTCTGATTTCAACACCTTTTGTTGTTCAGTATTACATTTCAATATCGGACAAACAAGCACTAATTGCAAATCATAGGTATTGGCCTATGATAACTTGATAAAGATTTTTACAAATATCAAATATACAAACCGCAATGGCTTCATGAACCATTATAGAAGTTCCGCTGTACATACCGACACGGTCAGTTATTCTGTTTGATTTATTGATAGTTTGATTTAGAGGAAGGGGGATATTCTTTCATGTATATTTTTACATTCTCCATTATGCAATGATAAAATTTTGTTCCATACAGACTATGGACATTTTTATTTCCTTTGTCAACGTGAGTGCTTGACTTTAAAAAATTATAAAAGTAATATTAACTTACATCCCGTCGGTTAATCCAGTATTTCCTATGCACAATAAAATGTAAGCCTGAAAAGAGATGCAAAAGCATGCGTAGAACTATCGATTTTACGTCATTCTATTTGTCGTTTAGTTACACTATTTTGTATTAAGTATATTTTCATATATTCAACAAATCTTTCAGTCTTAAATCATTTACTCCACTAAACATCAAGGTCAATGTTAATTTGAATTAGAAATTAAAAATAAAACATTTTATGTCATTACATCTGTCGTAAATGTTTAGTCTAAATTTTCTGTGCTCAGCATAATTTTCACGAATTTCACTTCTACGTCCTTCTCTCTGTAATTTGATTTTATTTCACGTTCAGCATTCACACAATAAACGCCAGCTATATAATTCATTTCATATCAAACCAGTACGAATTTCGCTGAACATTACTTTGTTTGCTTTTGTGTTTAAAGTATAGTCACTATATTCATTCCCGTAGTAACAAAGCGACAGCTATGTTATGAAGTATGCTGTATTTCAATCATTATAATTCATTTGCCTATTTACACAAGCCCTTGGCTTTTGGGTTAGATTTCTGGATTCCGCCCTTCCTGCTTCTGTGTAGCGATATGGCTTCAAACGTAATGAAGGTGACGTAGATCACCAACCAAGAAAACAGCCCACCCATTCACACTGTCATTGGATTTTTCATTTTTTAATACTCCATTTCACAATATTAAACAGTTTTTTTATGTTATAAATCATACCTAATAAGATTTCTTTTTAAATTTCATTCAATCGATAAAAATACAAACGTGGATATGATTAATAAGGCTCAACGTACTTTGTCTTTCTTTCTCTTTCACATAAATGAGAAGGTATAACTATTTAAAATATGATCATATCATTAGCGAATTTGTTTAAATTTAAATCATATCAACGGAACGGTTAAGTGAAATGTTATCTACAGGTCTGTATGCTAATATTCTTATTTATATACTTTGTATCTTAGAATGCGAGTGCCGTATTTCATACATGATTATATAGTACAATATTATCCTAAAAACGAGAAATTCAACACATGACCACATTTGTAAAAAAAAAAAAAAGACAACGATTAACATGCATTGGAATTTACGATTCTACTCACCAGAACAGTTATTGTCCCATTCATTTTAATAAAATACATTGTATTTACACTTGGATCTGAGTTAACCTCCATCAGATGTTGAAATAGACATCTTCAAACATAGTATGGTAATGTTGTACACCAAGGCATAACAAGACGTAACAGGTGCGTGAAACAAGATTACTATGAAAACACATTCACAGAAAGGTCTTCATCCAGTGATGAAAATCAATGATTGGGAGGTCATTTAAACAGTAACCTTCAACACCCCTGTTGACTGAGTACAATTCCGTATCCTACTGATGCAGCAATCAGGCGACCCATGTTCTCAGGAGATCGTCCCTCACTTTATCTAAATATATATCTATCTTGCTGGAGGTATGTATATAACTCTTTATCAAACTTACTGGTGTATTTCATACATAGCACAATTTATTTCAATGTCGCAAATAAATCCAGTATGATAAAATACGTAATCATTAATAAATAAACAAAATTCAACCGTGCATATCTCACTTGAAACGTTCTATGTGTTACTGGACTACTTCATAAGTAACAGTATATCATGAAGCTTACATACATCTGATACAGATGATAGTCACAAATGACATAACATATAACATGTAATGTATTTAGATCAGCGGCCTGATTTGAATTTTGCAATATTGTGATCTTGTCATTTTTTTTTTTGTACTTTCAGTTTTCTTAGAATATGTTGACTTCTAAAATTTTTTGACATGTATAGAAGCAGTGGATTAATTAAATACTTAAAATTGATATACGTCAACAATGGAATGGTAGCTATCCTTAATTGTACTGCTTTGGTTGTGAGTGGTAAGGTGGGCCCGTAAACCCATTAATTACACCTACATTGTGAGAAGTAAGAATCATTACTTCAATTCTCCATTCTAGGTCAGCACTACAACTCATTACAATTAAATGTTGTGTGTGTGTGTGTGTGTGTGTGTGTGTGTGTGTGTGTGTGTGTGTGTGTGTGTGTGTAGGTGTGTGTGTGTGCGTGCGTGCGTGTGTGTGTGTGTGTGTAGGTGTGTGTGTGCGTGCGTGTGTGTGTGTGTGTGTGTGTGTGTAGGTGTGTGTGTGTGTGTGTGTGTGTGTGTGTGTGTGTGTAGGTGTGTGTGTAGGTGTGTGTGCGTGCGTGCGCGCGCGTGTGTGTGTGTGTGTGTGTGTGTGTGTGTGTGTGTGTGTGTGTGTGTGTGTGTGTGTGTGTGTGCTTCTTCTTGTTAGCTCTGCACGTCCGTGGCATCACTTGTCATATCGCTGGATCAGATGTCTCTTTTCCTTTCCCTTCTCTTGGGAATCTGATGTAAGTATTTGATTTACTTATAAATTCACATTGTTTCTTCTGTAAAAATCATGAATTCACTATCATTACCCTGATGTAAAATTTTATGATCTTGCAAAATCTAATTGTTTACATTTGATATTTTGTGTGTGACTTTCTCATAATAATGGATTACCCATTTTTCTCAATAAAATGGATTACCTGAGTTAAACTGTTAAATTTCTATTAGAAAAAGTGTTGACAAACATTCGATACGTTGATTATATAAAGCTAAGATAAAAAAGAATGTGTATTAATGTTTTGCTGGATGTTAAGAAACTTAATACGGAAACAAAAATTACAATGTATTACCATGAAGATTAATTACCTGAAGCACTTGTATAGTGCATAGTAATATGTAGGTTACGGAAGTGTGACCAGTATATCAATCTTTATGTATGTAACTAAGTCGGGAATAAGGAGCAAACACAGATTTCTGGAGAAACAGATGTGGAATCAGGTGTCATCTCCTGCCGACAGGCTATACATTCGCCGTGTATACAAAACTACCCACTTAAGCGATGCGATACACATGAAAGTATTAAACTCTCTCTCTCTCTCTCTCTCTCTCTCTCTCTCTCTCTCTCTCTCTCTCTCTCTTGCAGCCCGTTTCATCAACACATAAATATCCGACTCACTCTATCTTACGCCAATAGCGTAAGTCTGCTTACGTACATTCTTAGTTCAACGCAATATGTGTTTCATCCACTGATGTAAGTGTGTACGTATTAAGGATCCGACTGGCGAGTTGACTAATTATACATGCGTGAGGTATATTAAATGTTACTTTTCCGGGATTTATAGTGTGATTGACGGAAACGGTAGGGGTTAACTTGACTTGTTCAGGTTTTACCGAAATAATAATGCAAAAATATAAAAGTCAGAAATTTTATGCAGAACGTGAATCGTGATCGCTCTGTGCTGAAGAATTAATTTTATGGGGCGGTCTTAGAACCCTAACCCGACAACTGACAAAGCCCAAATTAAGCGACGAGTCGGGGTAAGGATACATCATTGTAGTTAGATCTGATCCGGTGCTCTACATTGAGGCCTGCTGTAGGCTGCCTCTATAAAAGTCCAGTATCCATCGCTTATAATTGCCTCTAATCCTATAGCAGTTCAGCTGGTATAGTAGGGGAGGTACCTTATCTAATGCTTTGGAATAGTTTAGCAGTATTAATATTTATCTGTACTTTATATCGTTCTTGGGTAGATCCTGAAATACAATGAGCTGAGTATCACAAGAGCGGCGCTTCCTGAAGCCGTGTGTCATGTAGTACAAATGGATACTATAAGTTTGTAAATCATCCATGATGAAAGTGAAGATGAGTCGGATGACATGATGTCCCTGAAGATTGTCCAAGGTTACAGAATTCAGGGATACATACCAGACGTTCTCTTTACCGCCCTCTCTTGTGTAATGTCCTCGTCTTTGTAGTGCAGTGAGCTATTAAAGCCAGAGTTGTATTTTGTTGCTTTATAATTTTCATCTCCATACGTTGGATTTTTTTTACTTTATTTTTTATCACCATATTCTAAGACTTTTGTTAACCATTTCATTCGAAATATTCGCCACCATTCTTCCATATGATATCCTCCTCGTGTGCTCAATATGATTTGTCTATTCAGACCTTTAGCACTCTAATCTGGAAATCACATTTTATGTTTTACAATCTAATTGTTTTTATTTTGTACTTATTTCCAGAGGGAGCAGGAACCTGAAACAAATCAGAGCAAAGAAGGATATATATCAGCATTCCTTCTTCCCAAGATCCATCAGGGACTGGAACTCCATACCAGAGGAGGTGAAGTCAGTTACATCACTAGAGGACTTCAAGGCCAGACTAAGCCCCGTTCCCGGGCTTAGGTTGAATGACCTCCCAGGAATAGACCTTCACTTGCCTGTAAATAGTTTTAACCTTTTAATGGAGGAAGCTCCTTGTTTCCACTGACACGCGCTAGAGTATATCAACAATCCAGAAGGATTACTACTCTACTACTGGGAGAAGAAGAAGATTTCAACCTGTAGCTGTGTCTCTGAATATTTCGGTTTTTATGATACATTTACATACAGCGCACTTTTCCCCAGTTGGTCCGCTTGCAACTACTATCCTATAACCGTGTTGTGTTTCAGGATTACCTTTCTTTCTTTCTTTTCATTTTTCCACTGACCTCTCGAGACTGTTTTTTTTTTCCCTTTGCCTTTGCCTTTGTCTTTGTGTTATTCGTGCGACGAATTTTGTTACGAATTAATGTTCATACGACACGTCTTCAATCTATTTTTGTCAGAGAAAGATAAACAACGTGGCAGTGCAGACGACGTCATATATTAACGGAGAAAGAGCGTAAAGTGTGATATAGAACAAGGCATTTATCATACATACCTCATGGCATTTGTATTAAAACCATAGAATCAGAAATTTCTATAGCAAACACAAGTTTTGACCGAATTGTTTCTGAATCCGCAAGTTGTTGATCATCTGACATCATTACAAGTTTTGCTCTGCTGGAAATGGCGTCACTGTTTCAGAAAGTGAAAGGATGTATTATAAAGGTATAAGCATAGGTGTTTGGTATCAGTGTCTGTGTAATTGTTTTGAATGCTGCTTGCAGATCAACAGAATAATTTTATTTGGATCAGCTCTATTGAGTAACATGGAGTTTTTTTTTAATGTCGTGCATGAGTTTTTAAAAACGTCAAGAAATGTTCATTTGTGTAGAGTAATAGTGAATGTTTCATATGAAATGCTAATTGAACCATGACCAGTTTTATCCATACTTGACAGCTGAAGGCAATTAAGTGAAATGTCTTACACCATACCTGTCGGAAGTCAGATTTTTTCTTGTGCTTCTGGCTCATCCACAACTAAATACTGGCTGCCACATCTGTGGTGAGGTAATTTTACTGTGCCATTGCCACTGCACAGGTAAGGTTATCCTGATGTGCCAGTGGCATTTTCCTCCACCACTAACACTGGTTGTTGCCATAAACTTGATAAAGGTTAGGTGATCCTGGTGTGCCACCTGCATTATCCTACACACCTGAATACTGGTTACCACCAGAAACGTGAGGTGATCATGATGTGTCAGTGGCATTATCCTACACCATTGAATACTGGCTACTGGAAAGATGAGGTAATCTTGGCATGCCAGTGACATTATCCCCCACCACTATCATTGGTTGACACTGTAAAGGTTATAGGTGATCCTGGTGTGCCACTGGCATGATATCCTACACCACTGAATATTGATTGCCACCAGAAGGTGAGGTGATCCTGATGTGTCATTGACAAATATCCTCCCCCACTAAATAATGGCTGTCACCACAAAGGTGAGATAATCCGGGTATGCCAGTGGTATTATCCTCCACCACTTATATTGGTAGTCAACACAATGGTGAGGTTATCCTGATGTACCAGTGGCATTATTCTCCCCAACTGAGCACTGGCTACCACCACCCAAAGTAGTCAGTCGGAACACCGTCACCATTTTTTACAAAAATAGACTCAGAAGCCCCATGGCACAGTGATATATACCAAATCGCTTCAATTCTTTGGCTTTCCTTATAGGAGCACAATGCGAAATGAGGCAAAAAAAAGTTCATAGGATTGCTTTTTTGTAATTTAGGATATGAGTTCAGTATGAAATGTAATACATGTACCCGTTTTGATGAATATTGTACATTTGTAACAGCAGTTTAGTAATCGTAGCGAATTTCACAATTTTTTCAAATGTTAGAACATTGGAAAGAATCAGAGGAAACTTTAAGTGACAGTTAACCAGTGCATGTGCGTAGACTCTGCCATTAAAAAGATCATACTAGCTCACTCATTCAGAGAGAACCAAATATATTAGACAAAAGCAGGCAGTGAGCATAATTGCTTATTTTCGTGCAAACATGACAGGCATGCTGATCATGGCCATGTGTATTTACATAACAACTGGAAGTAGTCCGCCAATGGCTGACTACGTAGTACGTACGAGTCATATTTGCGTATGGAAATTAACGAGTTGTTACAATTGCTAAAGCAGTGTAATCCTGATGTGATAGTAACATTGTCTTCCACCACTAGATACTGGCTAACAAAGTTTAGTTGACTCTGGTGTGCCAGTGGGTATATCCTCCACCATTAACTGTGAATGCCACCACAAATGTGAGGTAATTCTGATATGCCAGTGGCAATATCCTCCACCCAAAAATGAGATAATCCAGGAGTGATAATAAACAATAAATGACTAAAATGCTACACCAAGACAACTCCATATTTTTAGATAATAATTGTAATGCAATGAGTATATTGTTTGAACTTTATTTTATTCATTACAGTAATTATAGATGTTCAGTATTGACAAATTGTCAGACAAGTAAACTTTATATTCGAACAAGTAAATTTTCTGGCTACTTGAATGGACAAGTAGGGAAAAATGTTAATGTCGAGCCCTGACAGTGTTTTTTTTTTTCAAAGGTGCCTGTGCCTTCTCATTTGGCAATTTTTTGGCCCATTTGCATAATGCATAAAGAACAATGTTTGAGAAAAATCAAAACAAATTTTGGGGAAAATCAATGAAATTTTGATTCCATTGGGAAGGGTCCTCATAATAGACCTGATTTGAAGAAAAAAAGATACTGCTACATGTATATACTACATTTATATGTATTATTGAACAATATTGTTATGCTGAAGCAAACAATCATAGAACCATGCATTGTTATAACATACTGAAAATGAACTGTTTTGGTTTATGATGAAAGCACTATATATTATAGGTTACAAACCTGTGTGCCATGACATATATGACTTAACATTTTTAAACAATAACATCAAAAGTCAGTGTCTTTTTACATGTATTTCTTTTGAAGCTGAGGGAAAACTTGTGCTGTGACATTGTAATAGAAATTTTGTTGATGGAGGTATTCCAGAAATCATATAGCCAATCAAATGTGCTGCTTTTTGCTAAAAGTAAATCATGTGATAATATACTTGATTGTAGACTCCTATATCGGAACAAGTAGAGGTCATTACAGATATTGGAGAGTTAGATGAAGGAGAAGGAATTACAGAAAGTGAGATAGAAAATATTAAAGAAGATGATTCTGCCAGCTATAAGTCTGACAAGAAGACAGACGAAAGAAAAGGTAACATTTCATTAAAAGTATCTAGATGCAAATCGTGGCCTTATATGAATGATAGGGCCACAATTCTTTATGTCACATAAACTTTCAGTTTTGATAAACGGAATGGCTGGCACAATTCTATGCATTTCAGCATCAAGTGGAACAAATATCAAACATATATAAACATTTATAAACAAACAATCAGCAATATTAACTTACCCCAAATCTATTGTCTGAAAGTTCTACACACATTTTTTCTTAACCTGTATTATATTTGCCTGTTTGCTTATATGTAATCTGAGTCATCCCCACGTTTGTGTAATTGCATCTCAGTAGCAGAATCAAACATGTGGAAATGCCTAGAATCGTGCCGACCATTCCATTTATCAAATTGCAAGTTTATACAACATAAGGAATTGTGGTCCTATCATTCATATAGGGCCACGACTTGCGGCTAGAAACGACCTAGATTGATATGGAATACTTTTTCTGAAAAAACTAGACTTGAAAAGAAAATGAAAAACAATATAGTAAGTGAGAAAATATACCTTCCACTGGATAATTAGTACATGGTAAGAATTAGATAGTCTCTATTTTGACAAATGACATCATTTTTAAGGGTTTCAATGGTCAGGAATTTTTCTGTTCTTTTAAGTTTCAAAGTAGCATGTAATTTAAGACTGCATAAGTTGGGGAGTTTTGGGGTATTTTGGGTCTGAAGTTGGGGCTCATGAAATTGGGAGAATATGTGTCTTTTTGGAGAATTTTGGACATTTTCAGATTAACATTTTCTTTAATTTATCAAGAGTACAACTTCTTGTTATTATTAAACCACTATGATATCACCATTATGAACTCTGCTCATAATTGGTGGATGTGTGGATTTGTGCATTAGACATAACAACCTGCAGTTCTCTACCACATTCATGCATGTGAATCATTACTATCAGAATCAGAGTCTGAGTTTTCAGTACCCTGATCTGCAGTCTTCTATTTTGATACGGAACTTGAAGATTGAAGGTATGGGTCATAGACAATGGAATGACTGGATTCAGAACAAGAGACGGACGAGTTTGGACGGATAGATTTGGCATGGTCTTAAGTGATAGAGGAAGGGCTACCTTGTCTACCTGATTTAGAAGATCATAAAAGAGCTTGTTTGAAAAAAAAATATCGATTTTTTCAAACTGCTTTATTGTCTATTTGTCGATTTTCTTTGCATTATATTTACTATTACACAGCATTTGCTCCTACAAATAATGATAGTGGTATACTGTATTGTTTTAATACAAACTTTAGAATCAGATACTGTCAGGTCGATCCGGACTGTTTAAAGGCAAAATCAGACTTCACATTCTCAAAATTGTAGCTACTCTGAATTGGGAATTTTTAGATAGAAATTTGGGGAAAAAAGATACTTTTTCTGATTGGGAATGGGGTTGAATAACGGCCAGAAAAAGTGCCGAAAAAAATTAAGCCATGCTTCATGTTATAGTGGGGTACTTCAAAGAGAGAGGGATTAAAAAAGCCTTTTACATTCAAATTTTATTGTAAAATACCAAGAAGTGTATCATGAATTCTTTCATTTATCACTGACTCTCTCACTTTGCATTACCCAATCTTCTATACTCCTGGATCTTTCACTGTATTTTCTTTAAACTGGAGGGAGATTTCTTCTCCGTACTTATTTATTATTATGTCACTTTAAACTCATGCTTGATTTAACAGCTAGGGTTGTTTACAATATCTATAAATTATTTTTCATAAAATTCCAGCAATATTCCTGTATTGATGATAAAGAAAGTAATGATACTCAAATCTGATTACAAAGAATTGTAATTTTTGTATCAAAAAAGCTAACTAGATTATTACTTATATTCCTGTCTGAATCACTTTAGTATTTTATTGGCAGAAAGAATTTCCCTCAAAATACATCCTCACTAAGAATGAGGAATTCTGGTTCAGACAATCTTACTTGGCTGTATGACAAAACTTGTAATGCTTATCCGTAGCAAGGAATGAGGAATTCTTGTTTAGGCAATCTCTCTTGGCTGTATGACAAAACTTATTATGCTTATTCATGGCAAGGAATGAGGAATTCTGGTTCAGACAATCTCACTTGGCTGTATGACAAAACTTGTTATGCTTATTCGTGGCAAGGAATGAGGAATTGTTGTTCAGGCAATCTCACTTGGCTGTATGACAAAACTTGCCACGAATAAGCATAACAAGAAATCTTTTAAAATCTTTTCGTACATATATGTACACACAACCGACTTTTTACAATTGTCCTCCGAACTTTATTGTTTCTTCTGATGGCATTCCTGAAACGTAGTACCAGTTTAGTTCTTAGCTTGATTAAAAGATTTAATGTTTTTTATCCAAATGTTTTTGCAGATCCAGGTTCAGAAGGGGGTATCCTGTGGAGGGTATCAGCAGGATTATATAACTCAACAGCTACAGCTGTGGGCTACAGTGTAGGAAGTGTCAAGTGGGTAGCCGAAAAGGGATATGATGTCGGAACTTCTGTCGCTAGTCATGTTAAAGTCCCATCCATGCAATCCTTCAAACGCAAAGATAAAAAAGAATAAGGAAGTATATGGTAAACAATCTAAAACAATGTTGCCTTGGTGAGACCAGTGATTGAACACAATGCAATATTTATAAAGTACATGTGTATTATAATGATTTCCAAATTTAGAAATTTAATCTACACTTGAGATCGGTTTATGTAGAAGAAATTCTTCAATGTATTAGATTATGTTTACAAATGAATAAGTACAATACATGCGCGGATCCAGAAATTTTTGTCAGAGGGGGTCAAACCAAAAAAGGTAAATTTTTCTCTTAGACGAGGGGGTCCAACCCCAAAAATGCCCAAATATTACCTTTTTTTGGTAAAATTTCCAGATTCCAGGGGGGGAGGGGGTCCAGACCCCCCTAACCCCCTTCTGTATCCGCGCATGCAATAGGAGCTTTCTGTGTTTGAAATAGAATTGACTTTTTTGTATTCTAAATGGTAGATCATTGCTAGATGTCTGTTAGAACAGTGTTAAAACATTGTAGAATATTTTGAGATATCATAGTAGAATATTGTGAGATATCATAGTATTTAGGCATACAGGTAGAATATTGTCATGAGATATCATGATTTATAAATAGTGTGAGATATCATGAAAGAATATGAGATGTCAAGGTGGAATAATGTAAGATATCATGGTAGAATATTGTAAGATATCATGGTAGAATATTGTAAAATATCATGGTAGAATATTGCAAAATATCACAATATAATGTTGTGAGAAATCATGGTAGAATATTGTTAAAAGTCATCCAGTGAGAATTCTGTGACATTGTTATATTTGCTTTATACAGTTATATTTGGTATTGTTCAGTCATTGAATCTTATATACCAGTTAATGCCATGTTGATGTGCCAAATCATTTCTACACTTACACGGATATCCTCATGTTATGGTTTATACTTACACTGTAGAAGTATACATGTGTTCATTTAAGAAAAATTGTGCAATTATTTTGAAAGCGTTAAAAAGTCAAGAATTATTTTTTAAATTGTCTTATAAAATCATAAATATTGTTGGAAATCAGGGTTATAATTTTGCAGTTTGATGATTCCATCATGAGATCAAGTTACATATTGTATGCATGTTTAACCTGATTAGTTAAAGGATTTTTGTAGTAAATACAATATATGAAGTGACATATCCTATCTTTATTAAGTTGTTATAATTATCTCTGATGCAATACCTAGTAGCAATCTCAGCAAGTTGTTGTTAATATTTTCCCTGTATTGGACATGTTCAATATGTCCATAATGTGTATTTTTGTGTGAATCCTATGGTAAGTGTTTATTGGAGAGCCGGTGCTTTTGATTGAATATTATATATATACATATTTAAGCATGTTAATATACTGGTGCATCTGTGGTGGAAAATTATTTTGATATTGATTTTTGAATATAGAATATATTGCAATGAATGGATCATACATTTATAGGCAATGAATTAGGAAGCATCGCTGTTGTTTATATAGAGAGCAGTAAGCAGAATTCTTGAATATATCATAGCATGCATTATGATTCATGTCAAAAGCATGCTTATTAGAGTTACCTCTCTTTTCTCTTAACTCGTCCAATGTAATGCACAGTTGAAGTTTAATTTATTCAATATTGTTGTAGCTTGTAGTTCTGATCTCAGTGTAATTTTACATACCACAATGCAGTACATGTTACATGAAAAAAATGATGCAATATTTTCATGTACAAGTTTACCTTTACAAAATTTTCTTACTTAAATATATTTCTAGAGACTTGATTGGCAAAACATTTTTCGTGCATTTAACAAGTGATGAAATTAATATGAAAAAGATCTATTTAAGTTTTTGGTGTGATTTGGACCTTTCTTCATCATTTTTAGCTTCATCTTACTTTTTATGATATAGTAACAGTCATTAAAAATCTCATTTACACTACATCTAGGAAGTAAAACCATGTTGTAGTTATACTTTCATTTTGTTTTTTGAAGGAATTTTTATCATCTTTTTATTAAAAAAAAACAATGGTGGAGATGGATAGAGTTTAGAGTAATTATAAAACATTCTTCATCAGAAACAAACGTAGGATTGATCAAACTTAGTTGGAATGAATTACTTGAGGTACCTTTCTTCTTATATTTTTTTAGTCAGCTGTTAAGGCCCTTTTAGACCTATTGTTTGTGTGTCTGTATGTAACAATAGGAAAGTGTGTAGTAGATCTATAGTAATGACAGAAACTTCTACTTCATTATACAATGAATATACAAGAGATTTATGTGTGTACTTGAATTGAAATATAAATGGACATCTTTCATAGTTTGACTATTTATATTGGTGAATGTAACGCAGAAGTACCGTATTTAGATACAAATTCTGCAGTATACTTTTTAACATAATTCTTCTCGTCTGGCATTAGACCCCATAAGTCATGTATATTCGGGGAAAAAAATTTATTAGCAGAGCCTGACTTCTGTCATATACTTAATATTGTGAAGCTCTATCATGTTAATAGATAGAGATAATAATTCTAAATTCAGGGTTAACAATGAAGGAATAAACATGATTATTGGTACGGTAGTAAGATGTAGGAGTGTCAGAAAGCTTTTTACAAGTCTACTTAATCTACCTTTAGTGTTTAGATATTGTTTTCCTCTTGACAATCTTTACCTTGATATTATCTCAGCTAGTTTTCTTTACATACATACATATATGTGTATATATATACATGTATATATATATGATTAATTTTATATTTCATTTTATTGATATCAGATGATTGTATTATTATATGTCTAATGTTATAAGATTAAGAATAGTAATATGTTTATTTTAGTGCATAATACAGGGAAAGGTAACAGGAGATGTTTGAAGTTTTCCTACAGAATTGTGTATTCATTTGTTGGCAAACTCTGCACTAATTATTTCTAGTCGAATGTACCTCTGAAGTGAGAGTAGCTACATGTATACACTTTTGTTCATGGTAACCCATCCTACCTAGAGTTTTGGCCTTTTCATAATACTTGTTATTGGTTGTTAGCTTCTGAAAATTCTAACAAGTTATTCTGGCCTGTGGATATTATTTGATATGGTAAAGGAGAAAGAGGCAAAACTTTCACATTTTTTTTTCTCAAAATGATGCCATAATTTCACAATCTATCATTACTTTTATTTGCTAAAGTTACCTTAAACAAAAGTAAAATTTATTAGCCTTAGTTTCAGTTTAACATCAATACATTGTGCTATATGTGTTGTGAAATGTCACCAATTCAACTTGATAACTGTGAAGTTATTGTTATATTTATTATGCATGTCCCCGTACCCTTTGCACACACATATATATCAGGTGAATGCTTCACGATTATATTTACCCTGGTAACGGAAAAGTGTTGACTGTATAATTTGACTCTCCTTGTAAATTGTAATGTGTGCCATGATATGTAACTTTCTGAAGTGTCTTCATTATGAATAGGGTTACAATGAACAATATGTGGCCTCAAATGTTTACAAATTTGTATTCAATACTTGGAGAAAATATTCTCTTACAATTAAAGGGTCGAGATGATGTGATAGCGCTTTAAGTTTGCTTTATAATTTCGTGGTATCGCGAAACACATGGATTCTCTCAAATTTTTCTTTTTTGATTAAAAATAGTCAGTTTTTATTTTTGTTCAAATTTGTCCCAGTACAGACACGTACCGAAAGGATATTTATAAAGAATATTAATCTAATGAAAACTTAACATTATGTACAAATTTGACATTCGATATGCTTGTATTGTGTACTAATTTAAGTCAAATTAATTGAAAACCAACATATCTAATAATTATACAAACATCATGGGTGGATAACAGACCTAGCTGTTGCTTTAATCTGTCTCATAGTGATATTGTAGGTGCATACCATCATGGTTTATACATGTATTTATGGACGTTTGTACTCTAAATGCCCCTTCTCCTTACTTTACGTAACACAAGATACAGGACCGTAAATGTGTAAGAAGTTAGCAATTTACACAAAGGTTTTATTTCTGAGAATCCTGCTAAGAACATTGCTGTTATTGCACATCACATGCTTCAATAGATACACAAATCACTCTCCTCAATACATACTGCTGTCTTAATGCAAAATTCAGTTAGTATTAAACAGATTTCCATTTTTTTTTACTCCTTTTTAAGCTGAATAACAGAATCATACCAGTAACTTTCAGCCTCGTCAGTCAATGAAACTTTTTGATATTGTGGTAAGTGCCATGTATGAAGACTTATTTTCAGCTGATATTCTGCATTCTTACAATCATTTAATACAAGATTTGCTGTCACTGATTTTCAGTATTCATGACTATTGTTTATATATTTTTCATACTTGGTTTTATATAAGATTTGCTGTCACTGATTTTCAGTATTCATGACTGTTGTTAATATATTTTTCATACCTAGAATTTTCATATTTGGTTTTAGGAAATGTTTGATCTGTTTAATAACAGAAATGTATGGAGAGGCTTATACGTAATAATATGCAAATTATCATCAATTGCCGTAGATATATACATGTAATTCTGATTTGCCAGTAATGTATAGCAGAGGCGAGGAAAAGTTCTCTAACATGTCGGTCATTTTCAGTGATTTTGAAAATTTTCGTCAGTCAAGACAGTGCATTATATACAAACATTTTCAGAATTTTGTCAGTCCGAATGAAATTATGTCAATCAAAACCTTGGGACTGACACATTTCCACACCTCTGCTAATAGTATAGTAGATACATCAGATATGTTGTATAACTGTCAACTTTTCTTTGTCAGTCTAATAACTACTTAATCTGAGATTAAATCAAGCCATTCAAATTTAACTTTTAAAAAGAGTGTATATGATTAGGATGAAGGCCACATAATTATTGATTGTATACCAATGTTTGTTATAAGGTTATACACCACTGCCAGGACATTGGATGCTTTGTTTATGATAGGATCTTATGTTGGACTTTTTGTCATGGTTGCACATTATAGTGTACATATGCTAGTATTCAAACTCGTTTATTTTAAAAGGTTCTTTGGGATGTGTTGTTATATGTGATGAATAATATTATCATGTGACTGTCATGTGACTATGCTATCATGTGACCATTGTTTATTTTTGTCTCCTACACAGCAATCTTGTATTCAGAAGGAAATCCAGGTTGAATTTATGAATAAATGTACTGAATAAATGGCGTTGATTTTTTGGAATCTCTATGATCAGATTTGATTGTTTATTACTTAATGCGTCATTGTAGACTAAGGGTTATGTGTCCATATAGGTCACTGACAAGTTATGTGTCCTTTCACCATCATATGGGTCACTGACAGGTTATGTGTCCTTTCACCATCATATGGGTCTCTGACAGGTTATGTGTCTTTTAACCATCATATGGGTCCCTGATAGGTTATGTGTCCTTTTACCTTCATATGGGTCACTGACAGGTTATGTGTCCTTTCACCATCATATGGGTTGCTGACAGGTTATGTGTCCTTTTACCATCATATGGGTCACAGACAGGTTATGTGTCCTTTTACCATCATTTGGGTCACTGACAGATTATGTGTCCTTTCACCATCATATAGGTCGCTGACAGATTATGTACCATCATATGGGTCACTGACAGGTTATGTGACCTTTTACCATCATATGGGTCACTGACAGGTTATGTGACCTTTCACCATCATATCGGTCACTGACAGGTTATGTGTCCTTTTACCATCATATGGGTCACTGACAGGTTATGTGTCCTTTCACCATCATATGGGTCGCTGACAGGTAATGTACCATCATATGGGTTGCTGACAGGTTATGTGTCCTTTTACCATCATATGGGTCACTGACAGGTTATGTGTCCTTTCACCATCATATAGGTCGCTGACAGGTTATGTGTCCTTTTACCATCATATGGGCCACAGACAGGTTATGTGTCCTTTTACCATCATTTGGGTAACTGACAGGTTATGTGTCCTTTCACCATCATATGGGTCGCTGACAGGTTATGTGTCCTTTCACCATCATATGGGTCACTGACAGGTTATGTGTCTAGCCATTCTCACGTGGTGCACTGATAGGTTGTGTCCATCCATTCTCATGCGAGTCATTGACAGGTTATGTGTCCATTTATTCACACAAGGGTTACTAACAAGTTATGTGTCTATCCATTCATTCTAACATGGGTCACCAATGGGTTATTATCAACCATTCTTACACTCATTCTCACGTGGGTCACCTACAAGTTATGTATCCACTCGTTCTCATCTTGGTCTCGGTCGAATTATGTATCCACTCATTCTCGCGTGGATTTGTCACGGGTTATGTATCTATCCATTCTCATTTTATTCACCGACGACGATTATGTTTCCACCAATTCTCACGAGGGCCACATAAGAAAGTAACAGAGCGGGTACTGCTTCCTTTAAACATTCAAAGTCTTGTATATATATAATGTACTAGTAATGCCGTTGAAGTACATAACGAAAATTCAAATTTCGTGCAGAGCATTATCTACAACTTTCCAAGTTACAAACAGAACAGTACATTCTTCTTTCAAATATTACTTAGAACAATATCTGGTACTTGTCAGTTTTTGTACAGATTGTCCTTTGCCAAATTGCCAATATATCAATACATGTAATAGTATCTGTCAATTTCCAATTGTCTACAGAACAGTATCAAACTGTCCATGTATCAGCCACCTTTCAAATTTTGAGCACAAACGGGCTTTGTCACTTTTAAAAGTCTTGTGCACAAAATAATCCATCAGTTTCCAAGATCTTTACCTAAAGAACAGTGTTTGCTACTCTCCACGTTTTATACAGAACCTCTTTCCATGTCTTGTACAGAACGATGTCTGCGAGTCTTTGACAAAATATCTGCTATTTCTAAGTCGAGAACAATCTCACTCTCCAAGTCTTTGACAGTCTTCAGCAGAAGCAGTAACTCTATCACTCCCCATGTCTTTGACAGAGCAGTATATCTATCCCACCCCATGTCTTTGACAGAACAGTATATCGCTCTCCGTGTCTTTGACAGAGCAGTATGTCTATCGTACGCCATGTCTTTGACAGAAGAGTATATCGCTTTCCGTGTATTTGACAAAACAGTATATCAATGGCCTTCCATGTCTTTGACAGAACGGTACGTCGCTCACCATGCCTTTGATAGAGCAATATATCGATCGCTTTCCATGTCTTTGACAGAATAGTATAGGTATATCGCATGTATAAGTATCTCGTTTAAGGCCACAACGACACATATTTTGTAAAGGAACAGTCTGATTACAGCAGCAAGTATACAGAAAAAAGAGATCATGCAAATGGTAGGATTCCTTGTAGATAATATTTTTGTGATTTTGGTGGGAATGTGTTCCAACAGATTGTTGGCATTCCGATGGGTACAAATTGCGCGCCACTTCTGGCCGACATTTTTGTACTCATATGAATGCAGTCTCTGCTCTCCAAAGGCAATAAACAATTAGCATCTCGGTTCAACTTTGTATACAGATACATCGATGTCGTTTTGCCGATTAACAACCCTGTATTTAAGGATCACCTCAACATTATACATCCAAAGGAACGCAAGATAAAAGATAGAACTCAGAGTGCATTTTCTGCTTCATACTTTGATATATTCCCATCATTTAGTGACGATGAATCCTCCCTCTATGAGAAACGTGGGGATTTCAATCTTATTTTTACCAACTTCCCTTTTCTGAGTAGCAACTTACCTCCCTCTCCCGCATATGGCATAATCATTTCACAACTTATACGCTATGCCAGGGCATGCTCTGAATACGAAAATTTCGTCCTGAGAGCGAGGCTTCTTGCTACGAAACTACTCTCTCAAGGATATATTGAGGAACGTTTGATATTGTCACTGAGGAAGTTCTATGGACGATATAGGGATCTAGTGCAATTTGAGATTCCCCTTTCAAGAATGTTAACCGACATATTAGGATCTGACCATACAAACTAATATATATAAATTACTACATGTATTTTACATGTCCATATCAATGGACATATATGACTTTTCTATAAAAACGTAATGAATAAAACAGTTTTATAAACTTCGAAAGACATCTTTGAAACGTGGCCATACATTTCTAAATAGATAAATATAATAAATAATTAATTTATGATACTTTTTTATGTTTTAATGTTTTTAAATATGTTAAGAAAATGAAAACCATCACACACAAAGGACAAAGAAATCCTGGTATAAACTTCCTATATCAAATTTATGTTTATAAATGCACATTAAAAAATCACACTGAAATGAATTGAAGTTTATGCAAAAACTTGGATAAGTGTCAGTAAGGTTTTAGCTGGATTAACCTTGGAGAAATGTCCATGGGGTTTTAGCTGGATTAACCTTGGATAAATGTCCGTGAAGTTTTAGCTGGATTAGCCTTGGACAAGTGTCCGTGAAGTTTTAGCTGGATTAATCTTGGAGAAGTGTCCGTGAGGTTTTAGCTGGATTAGCCTTGGACAAGTGTCCGTGAAGTTTTAGCTGGATTAATCTTGGAGAGGTGTCCTTGAGGTTTTACTTGGATTAATATTGAAGAAGTGTCCGTGAGGTTTTGCTTGATTAATCTTGGAGAAGTGTTCGTGAGGTTTTACCTGGATCAATATTGAAGATGGCATGTCTGTTTCTGAGGCGGAAAGATGAAGGTCACCTGTTTTGTAGATACTATATTACACATCTTCTAACATTTCTAATTGGTAATTCTCGTTAACACTGTCAAGAAATACTGAACAAGCATTCTGTGTTCAAACTTCAAATAATAGTCAAGAAAGGAACGTTAAAACCTCCCTCATAATAGTTCAGAAAGGAACGTTAAAACATTCTTCATAATAGTCCAGAAAGGAACGTTAAAACATTCCTCATAATAGTCCAGAAAGGAATGTTAAATAATTCCTCATAATAGTTCAGAAAGGAACGTTAAAACTTTCCTCATAATATTTCAGAAAAGAACGTTAAAACATTCCTCATAATAGTCCAGAAAGGAACGTTTAAACACTCCTCATAATAGTCCAGAAAGGAACGTTAAAACATTCCTCATTATAGAACGTTAAAACATTCCTCATAATAGTCCAGAAAGGAACGTTAAAACATTCCCCATAATAGTCCAGAAAGGAATGTTAAATAATTTCTCATAATATTCCAGAAAGGAACGTTAAAACATTCCTCATAATAGTCCAGAAAGGAATATTAAAACATTGCTCATAATAGTCCAGAAACGAACGTTTAAACATTCCTCATAATAGAACGTTAAAACATTCCTCATAATAGTCCAGAAAGAAACCTTAAAACATTCCTCATAATAGTCCAGAAAGGAACGTTAAAACATTCCCCATAATAGTCCAGAAAGGAACGTTAAAACATTCCTCATAATAGTCCAGAAAGGAATATTAAAACATTGCTCATAATAGTCCAGAAAGGAACGTTAAAACATTCCTCATAATAGTCCAGAAAGGAACGTTAAAACATTCCTCATAATAGTCCAGAAAGGAATATTAAAACATTGCTCATAATAGTCCAGAAAGAAACGTTAAAACATTCCTCATAATAGTCCAGAAAGGAATGTTAAAACACTCCTCATAATAGTCCAGAAAGGAATGTTAAATAATTCCTCATAATAGTCCAGAAAGGAACGTTAAAACATTCCTCATAATAGTCCAGAAAGGAATGTTAAAACATTCCCCATAATAGTCCAGAAAGGAATGTTAAAACATTCCTCATAATAGTCAAGAAAGGAATATTAAAACATTGCTCATAATAGTCCAGAAAGGAACGTTAAAACATTCCTCATAATAGTCCAGAAAGAAACGTCAAAACATTCCTCATAATAGTCTAGAAAGAAACGTCAAAACATTCCTCATAATAGTCCAGAAAGGAATGTTAAAACATTCCTCATAATAGTCCAGAAAGGAATGTTAAAACATACCTCATAATAGTCCAGAAAGAAACGTTAAAACATTCCTCATAATAGTCCAGAAAGGAACGTTAAAACATTCCTCATAATAGTCCAGAAAGGAACGTTAAAACACTCCGATATACATTACTGTCTGTAAATTCTCCTCACTTGGTCACTCAGAGGTCGGCAGAGGTCGACGCATGGAGATGTCTTGGCGACCTATAATTGCCAAGGTTGGTGATTGTCCATGCTGCTCACGTCCCTTCGTAAACCTGTATTGACAGCAGCTCACTGCTTCCGATGCCGTCCCTAAATCCCATGATCCATGGACAAATTGTTCCAGGAAATTGCCTCATCTGTTTCAGTAACAGCTATAATGTGACAGAAAGCATGTCGGTATGACAGACTGCTTTAATTAAGATGTCGTCTTCATTGTATTGTCGTCAATATTCTGGAATCACAAATAAAACCTAGTCAACAGTAGTGATGAGAGTTAGGGCAGGACTGTGATATAGGAAACGATTACAGTTTATAAAATTACAAATATCGTATACACGTAATACAAGTATTCATGTACTCTGATCTCATATAAAACAAAAAATAGATATCAAATAGATGAAAATATAAATAAATAGTTAAAAAATAATAAATATATAAATAGATATCAAATAGATGAATATATAAATAAATAGTTAAATAAATAATAAATAAATAAATAGATATCAAATAGATGAAAATATAAATAAATAATCAAATGAATAAAAAAATATATATAAATAGATATCAAATAAATGAATATATAAATGAATAGTTAAATAAATAATAAATATACAAATAGATATCAAATAGATGAATATATAAATAAATAGTTAAATAAATGATAAATATATAAATAGATATCAAATAGATGAAAATATAAATAAATAGTTAAATAAATAATAAATATATAAATAGATATCAAATCGATGAATATATAAATGAATAGTTAAATAAATAATAAATATATAAATAGATATCAAATAGATGAAAATATAAATAAATAGTTAAATAAATAATAAATATATAAACAGATATCAAATGGATGAAAATATAGATAAATATTTTAATTACTATTTATATATTTATTATTTAAATAATAAATATATAAATGAAATAAATGAATTACAGATGACCGTCGCATAGTATAACCTCCTGCAAACAATTCAATCATCTTCGAAAAAAGATTCATTTCTCCTTACTTTTACATATATTTAACAAAATCTAAAATTCCTGTATGTATATGCATAAAAGAATTAAATAGATAACTGCATTAAAAAGAGGGATCAACACTTATACATGACATATGTTTCATTTTAGTTATACCAGTACAGTATTGTCCAGGACTTTTTTCTAATATTTTGTACTGTGCACATCGGGCATTTTCCTCAGATCATTTCAGATAAAGCAAGTTTATATCCCCCCCCCCCCCCCCCCCCCCCCCCCCCCCCCCAAAAAAAAAAAAACTGCACTGGAAATGACGTTGAATATGGCGTGATCACGTCATATTATCCCTCATGCCACTGTCAGTAAAAGTCACGTGACGGTACGTTTCATTGATTTTCTCATGACTACTCAGTCACGGGCAGAGCATTGATCAGTGAGCGTATGATCAGATCTCGTCGAACATTTTACCTGGTCAACTATACGAGTTACTTCCCTCTTTGATAGCTCAAGAGATGAAGTTGTCACGTGATTTAGTAGTACACTAAAAGTTCAGCTGAATGACAGGCGCTATGGTAGGGAATAGAAAGTTGGTGTTTTACGTTGGATATGGATAGTGTGTGAAGGCGACAGTTATATGGTCAGATAGAGGAACGATAGACTATCCTCTCTACCAAGTTTGGTGTGAATTAATGCTGGGATTGTGAAGAAAATGCCGTGGAAATACCTAGCCGGTCTTTTGAATGTCTTATTACTATGGGATTTAGTGGAAATTTCACATAGTGCTGCGCATTACTTGTATTGGAATCGTACCGACTCTCTGTAAGTACTTAATCCTTCTTTTGTATTGTAGTCAGCTTTATTCCATTATATATAATTACCTGTTCTGAGGGTGTGTCGTGTATACCCGTGTAGTGTGATTAACGTTACAGGAACTACCTGTTCACGACAGACACCACTGTAGATGCTATTGGCTTTATGTATAAGATTCTGCAAGAGACATCACGAAAGGCGCATCTCTACAAGTATGATGTCATTCAAATATAGAGTTATTTCATACATTACTTATCAAGAACTATGTATAGTCGACGGCGCTTTAATGGTAAAAATTAACCCGAAATATTTTATGACATTTACACACCTGGACTGGTATAACCCCACCCCATTTCCCCTTCCTCGATCCAGAAGAACAAGTATAAACTTAGCAGTATTAATCACTTCACACCAGCAAATATTGCAATATGATGTCTCTAAGTATTGAAAAATGTCATGTTTGGTCGTATTTTACATGCTGAGAATAGTCTTTTGTTCCAAATACGAATTAATTTATAAAATCTCAGTGTGAATAAATTTTGACACACGAAAGAGTAGCATATTCAATTAGACTGCCCTGGAGTCATGCAGGTATAGCGCTCTTAATTGAAAAGTGACAATTTCGTATTTGCATATAGACGTGAGTGTTGTCTATGCTATAAAACCCTAACCATCTTGCATTATAAACTACCATAAATCTACACCGACTTCACATTGAACAAAAGTTGATACAACTTTAAAAGCAGATGACACTTGGAAATAATAAAACTGAGATTTAGGTCACACTGAAGTCTACCTGTATTTCGTAAGTAATTAAATAACTTGCTGAATTCCTGTCCATGCATCTTTTTTGTTCCTGGGAGAAAACCATCGTTTCGTATGTCAGAGTTGGGATACTTGATTCTCACCGACTTTCATTGTAACACATCGTCAGTACAATAGGCTGAGTCTGCAGATGTTGATGATTTTCACACGGCAAATGATATCCCCCCAAATGTCTTCTGTACTCTGTTTAATAGTGAAAGTAATATATGACATACATAAAATCAAAATTTATTTTAGACTTTACTGTATCATATAAAAGTCATGTTTTTGAAATTATACCACAATAAACGAAAAAGTCGTTTAATCTAAAAATCTGAATTTAAAATTAAAAACAAAATGAAGATAATAATGCGGACTGTCAGAATGAAAACTGGTTATCAAGTTTTACTATCGTAATAGATTGATACTAAAAGAAATAATGTGTAATTTTGTAATTATTATTATTATTATTATTTTTGCAAGAAGCGGACAATTCCATTATAGAGAGACTATTATTCCATCGCACCACTGAAATGAAATTCCAACTTCCTCGTTATAAACTGAAACAATTGTGTTCCTGGTACAAAAGAAATAATTCTCTTCTTATATAATTAAGGCATATAGCTTTAATATCGGACCTGAGATATACTTAATGGTGTTTCTTTGCATTATTTATCGAGACAGAAGAGAGGATCGTGTTTGTTAGCCAGGATTTTTGACAGTGGTAATTGCTTAACAAAACTGAAATGGATTCACTTTTGTCATTAGGAAAATTTCTTTTGAAGAAGTCATTATAATTATATAGGCATCCCCACGGAGGTTTAGTTTTACACATGATTTCCATGTTTCTCTCCAAACAAAAGATATTTTGTCGCTTATTACGCCGAGCTATCCAAATTATGACGATTACCTCGCAGTCGCAAAAATGGAGACGTTCATATGACAACGACACTTGGCTAAGATAAGACCGTCGTCGTAAGAAATATTCATGTTGAGAAAATATCAAATGACCACATCAGCGTTAGAATAACAAGAGAGAGAGAGAGAGAGAGAGAGAGAGAGAGAGAGAGATGGTGCCACATATTACCCCTATCCATTGGGAATTGTTTGCATTGAAATCTCAATTTATCAAAATCGGGATTGAACCCTCGTGCTTCATATCAACACCCCCAACCAAAGCAAACACACAGGGTTTAAAGTTAAATCGTCTATTAACACTGTTTCCTAATTTTCAATTAAATTGTTTAAGATGAGGGAACTGACACCAGTTTTTTTCTTTCTTTTTTATTTTTAGTAGTCAAGAAAGTCGAGATAAAATAGTTTCTTTTCCTTATCGTTTTGTCAAATCTCCCTACACTTAACATTAAACAACTTTGCAATTTTGGCACATTTATTTTCGAAGCAAGCATGTTGAGAAATGCCTTACTTTATGTTTTTCATCTTCTTAATTGTAGTAATATATGCAAAGATATATAAAGTTCTGCATATCAAAAGATTTATCTACTTATATATATATACCGGTATAAAAACTTTGGTAGAAACTATTATGATAGTGGAGAGTTGATCATTAATGATCCATGTGACATTCTAAAACAGCTTTGCTAAGAAGTATTACTTCTACTTTCGTTTTAGGGTTGGGTTTTTGTCATTGCCATTTTTCGCTTGATCCTTACGATTAAGGCAGTTTTTGAAATTATTTCACTTTGAAAATATCATTTTGTACATTATATCATATTGTACACACTTTATTTTATACACTTTTTATATCATTGTGTTTTAATGGTAACTGACGGCCATCTCGCCACATATTTTCTTCAGCCAACAGAGCCATCTCCGACAGGAATGTAAATACTTTGTGTTTTATGATGCCACAATTTGTCTAACTTTACACAAAATTTTGACTAAAGAGTTTAAATGAGAAATACCTTTAGTCAATGAAAGTTGGGGAATTTTAAAAGGAGATTATACATATAAAGTTTGGGCGAGATCAGTTGAGTAAACACATGTTGTGTGGGTAAGACGGGGTCAGTATAGTGTCACACAGGATATTGAGGTTGCTTAATCAGGCTTATACGCCATCTATAAAGTAATAGGATTTAGTGATGATCTAGTCAATTAAAATGTCCCAGGCCATGCAATACATTAAATTTAATTGGGGTATTTTAGCGGCTGAATTTATTTACGAATCGGCGACATGATATGTCTATATTGACTTACTGCAATATACACAGAGCTTTCGCCTCGCCCTGCCTTTAATTTTCCAGTACTTATCATGCATGTTTTATAGTATTAGATCATTATTAGTATTATATCATACATGTACTATAATATTAGATCATTATAGGTATTATGATAATTAATTGTATTATTTTGTTATATATCATAAACTTTTAGATTGAAACAGACATAATAATAAAAAGAAAACATTGATAATATAATAATGATAATAATAATAATAATGATAATAATAATAATAATAATAATAATAGTACAACCCTCCAATGTCTTTTCCTTGTTATCTTTTTAAACTTCTGAATTCTGATCTGTTTAATATGATTGATCATATTCATGTGATCACTTCGAAAATGATAAGAATTTACATAAATAATAACGATAATAATAATAATAATAATAATACAACCGAACAATGTCTTTTCCTGACGTAATTGTTATCTAAATAAACTTCTGAATTTAATTGTTTAAAATGATTTATCATATTCATGTGATAACTTTGAACACGATCAGAATTTGAATGTAAATGATGATGATGATAATAATAATAATAATAATAATAATAATAATAATAATAATAATAATAATAATAATAATGATAATAATAATAATAATAATTATAATAATAATAATAATGATAATAATAATAATAATAATAATACAACCGAACAATGTCTTTTCCTGACGTAATTGTTATCTAAATAAACTTCTGAATTTAATTGTTTAAAATGATTTATCATATTCATGTGATAACTTTGAACACGATCAGAATTTGAATGTAAATGATGATGATGATAATAATAATAATAATAATAATAATAATAATAATAATAATAATAATAATAACAATAATAATAACAGCAACAACAACAACAACAACGACGACGACGACGATGATGATGATGATGATGAATAATATCTCATTATCATTATTGTTATCATTATCATTATTATTATTATTATTATTATTATTATTATTATTATTATTATTATTATTATTATTATTATTATTATTGTTGTTGTTGTTGTTGTTATTATTATTTTAGATTAATTATTATTATTATTATGATTATTATTATTGTTGTTATTTTAGATTAATGTTTAATTTCCTGTTTTCATTTGTTGTCTGTTACTGAGACAATATTTATATTTTTCAATGAAATGCTTTACATTTAGAAATTTATGTAGATCTTTTTTTTTTACAGTAAATGCTGATCTTATTGTTCTATGCGTAATATATATATATATCACAGTATCATCATTCATAAGTCAAGAAAATTACTTGAAACATGTCAAAAACTTGAAAATGACTTGATACATGTCGAAAACATGAAAAACTGATTTATTGAGAAACGTTCTTATTTCCCACATTTAAATCTTCAGACAATATCATGAAGTAATAATAAAGAAAATGGTATCAGCGTTAAACACCTGGCAGTGTATAACACATGAAGTATAAATGTAGGAAATATATAATCCAAATAAAAGGTCTGTACTAAAATAATCTCCTTATGGTAAACGCCTAGTCTTATAGTATCGATAATACAGTGAGAAAACATATCAGTAAATCATAAAGTATTTAAACTGCATTCATTGGCCGTAATCCTCTTAGAAATGATTCCGGCGTGGTCCGTTAGGGCACAGGGTGTGACACTACGACTGACATGTCATACCGAAAATTAAACTCATTTTATGATGAAATCTATTTCGAAAATTTACTTAAAATTTAAACTTTATTTATTTTACAACGATTAAGAAACAAGTTAACAACTTATCTAAATCTTGCTCGTTGGCACGGATCTTGGCGTAAGGGCGTCGTTTGAGTGGAAAGAAACCGGAGTATCCGGAGAAAACCTACTAAGCCAGATTGGTGACAGCCCCACCATCTCACGTACCACACCGAGAATCGAACCCGGGTCGCATTGGTGAGAAGCGACCAGGAAATAATGATGTTAAAACATTTGACAGACGATCGCACTTAGCGTATCCAATGATAAGTAAGATTCTGTCTGGCAGATGTATTTTTTTTCATGTATTCATTCTTTCATTAATTCATTCTTCCTCTTCTTTTTGTGATTGGTTGATTGGTGTTTTATGTCGCTTTCAACAATTTTATATGGCGACATGAGATAACAGGACGTAACCAACTCTTTTAACGCATTGACACAATCCGGAAATCGAACCCAGATCGTCTGCACCGCTAGCCAGACACCAAACCTACCGTCTTCTTCTTGTGAATACATTGTATACGATTTGGTCAAAGTACACTGTTATACTTTAGTACATCTCGGGAACCGCTAATGGATTGCCTATCCTGAATGTGGACGGTTACTAACGACACAATATCGTGTGTAGGTTTCCAGTTACCATAACAACAGTGATGTTTCTATCATAAACAATTAAGATTATATATCTTCACTGTCAGTACTTCGAGACGTGCCTTTAAAAAGGAAAGATAGACATATGTACTTCTCAAAACAAGAAAGTGTCTAAATACATGGAAGACTCCGACACTGCGCTGATACACAACTTGGTTACTGAGAACTAAAATAAAAAATGCCCCCTTCCCATGCTTTTCCCGTCCTTTATGTTGAATAGAAATTTGCTAAATTTTCTCCAAATAGTGAAAAGAAATGTATTACCTCTATTACTTTATAATTATTTAGGTTAGAGAGTGTTATGTCTTTTAACTTTACAAAATGGTATATATGTATGTACGACATACAGTAATGGTTAGAGTACAGTGATACGGGGTTTGGTTTAAACGCTTCTCTTTCTAAAAACTTGTATATTATATACGACTTGTATATTAACATCAGAAATACGTTCATATTATACCCAAAAAAATATGTGTACTAATCGAATAACGTTAAATTTAAAAATTCAAACTGAATACAGAAGAGGATTAAACATAAATACATGTGTATCTATCTCGAGGTCGCTTTCGGTATAAAAGCCTCAATCACAATGACACAATAATATCCCCCCCCCCCCCCCCCCCCCCCCCCCCATTGTCGTCGCAGTCTGGCGACGATGTTTCTTTTGCCCATAGATTTTTAGTTTCTTCCCCTCCCTTTGATCCTAATAGGATTTGATGTGTGGGAATCTGTAATTTTCAGGTTTTAATCCCATGAGCTTCTCTAATTCTAGTGACACTGCCTATCTTATTTGTTTTGGGTTTTTTTCTTTTCATTTAGATGCTAATATTTTATTCGTGGCTCATTTTCTGATTATTATTCACTCATAATATTCTAAGACAATGCAGTACAGTAAGGATATAGATCTAGGAACTGTGACAGATCGTTGAAATGAATATGGGATCAGAGAAAGAGATGTTGAGTCGATAACGTGCTTGGCCTACGGCCAAATATCCTGAGTTCGATGCCTACAGGTGCCTCATTGGCGTCTTCTTTTTCTTCATTGGTTTCCTGTCTTTTTTCGTTGGCGTCCTGTCTTTCTACATTTGGGTCCTATCTTTCTTCGTTGGCGTCTTCTCATTCTTGATTTGCGTACTGTCTTTCTTCATTTGCGTCCTGTCTTTTCTTCGTTGGGGTCCTGTCTTTCTACATTGATGTCTTGTCTTTCTTTGTTGGTGTTCTGTCTTCGTTGCCGTCTTGTCCTTCTTCGTTAGCGTCATGTCTTAGACAACAAAATCCGAGGTCCCTTGTAACGGTTTTACGTCAGCACGTGACCTTTTACAGCTTTGGGTGGGCTCGTTATAAAGGTGCGAGTTATTTATTTGTGATGTGTCCAACAGATGTCTTCGGTAATCTTGACCTGAGGTATTAATCAATAATAATAAACAAGAAAAAGAAACCCGTACGGTAGCATTGATTTTTAACCATTCTACCCCTAGCACTTTCCGTTTCTGTGCTTCAGAGAAAAGGAGGGTCGACAAACAAGTCTAGTGATTTCATCAATGTTCCTATTCATTTAGGAGCTCTAAGTGAAATACGTCTAATGATAGATACAGATACATGTATTTTTTTTCTTAATTTTGACCTCATTTACCTTTCAGAGTTTGATTTATTTTACGTAAATGTATTATAATATCTCACCTATACCGAAAGGAATATATTATAATAATATTGGTGGGGCATCCATAATGCCGAACAAATTTAATTGATTTCAATGGCGGAAATTTGAATTAATTTCTGTAAGGCCATGGACAGATGGACATTGTCGGTTATCAATCATGTTTAACAGTGTATGTATTATGTATCTATTATATACGGTCACGACAGCTGCCGGAGAGAAGTTTAGTAGTTATGCCAAACACAGATGTATATACATAATGTACAAAGAATCACACAGAGGGTCCAGTCTCTTCTTTGCGTACAGTATTCGCCATCTAAGCTACCCTTCTGTTATATCGGACTATCATTTTATATTTCATGAGCAATAGTAGATTAAGAAGGGGCTGGTACCAGCACCTTTCCATTTTGATCATCCATAATTAGTAGTGGATAAAAGAAGTCAGAGATGCCGGTCCCTTCCTTAACTTCAATTTTAAAAAGTGGACTTTAAAATAAGGGAAAAGGACCTGACCCTTTTTATACATCATTCTCAGCAGTAAATGAAGAAGGACGTGGACCGTCAATTTTTAATACTTCAATTTATTACATAATACAAAAAAAAATCTGTTATAAATCACCATTTATTTTTCCCACCTTAAGTTCAATATACGATTTTTATATCATGTTATATGGGACATCATGTCCAACAAACTACGTATTGGTGGAATTCTTATTATGACGTTTTATACTTTCAATGTTACGTCTAAATAGAATGACGAAATTTTGAGTAGCAAACCACCATATGTCGGAGACTCGATGCAAGAGGAAAATGGTATATTACAAACGGTATCACCATATTCCTCGTCCTTATGGTTGTTTGGAGGGCTGCTGTAAGTTGGTCAGAATGCAAACCTCGATGATGACATGCAATTTTACTAGATCTTCCTATGAATTAGAGTGTCCCGCTTTTTCAGATATGAGAAAGAAAGTTTTGAAACCATACTTTTATATAAGGCCCTTTGTCTTTAAATTAATTCAGTTATTAAACTCTGACAATACTAAAGAACTATGCAATCTTGGAAAATATTTAAAACGTGCTTTTAAATTACGAACTCTTGTAACTTAAATGTATGAATAGACCACATTGTCATGTATACTATCTATCAAGCATATTTATGAACATCTTTTTATTGATTTTGTATACCATCTTTAAATTGACCTTTCATTTGTATTTTTACTGTTTGAATTATATATTTGTAAACCATCTTTAAATTGACCTTTTATTTGTATTTACACTGTTTGAATTATATATTTGTATATCTATAAGCAGTTATGCTTTTGATTAGTAAACAATACAATACAATAGAGTTTAACCACTGGTCATAA
The DNA here is from genome assembly GCA_035048485.1 of Pteria penguin. Lineage (NCBI taxonomy): Eukaryota > Metazoa > Mollusca > Bivalvia > Pterioida > Pteriidae > Pteria > Pteria penguin. The sequence continues at coordinate 2,514,851 of CM068591.1, read as the reverse complement.
TAATTAAATGTTAGCAAACTTGGGACATGTATACAACCAAATGAGGTGATCAATAATGCCCCCCCCCCCTTTTTCACATCCCGGTTTCACCAGAGCTTATAGCATATGACCATGCAGTAGACATCCTATTCACTCGATGCAGATTCAGAGCTTGAAGTTGTAGCCTAACACCTTTGCTTATTTTCCTTATTTGATTCACCGTGAAACCATCGTCACTGAACATATATCACTGAAATCGAAGTCAGGAAACGACGTGAAGAACGATCATATCAAGAATTCCCCTTGCTTGATCCCACTTCTGAAATTATCTCGGAGATTTCAGTTTCAAAACTCATTCGTTCTTACCATCTGATGGAATTTCTAGATTTCTAGACAATAAATTATCAAACAAATTTTAAAGAGACGTTAAATAACTCTTGTAATCATTGGGTCAAGACATCACGTATTACACGGCAAAACACAATGACGAATTTCTTAAAATCTGATATTTCATCCTGATAAAAATCACAAATATGAAATAAACTTAAAAGGCGTTTTAGTATATTATCCGATCTTGACTTTAAATGGCTGTGTATCAACATTTAAATGGAGAATCAACAAAAGCCAGGGGAGTCATCCCAGGACAAACTTCTTATCACGAATCGGGATCGAGATTCGTTCTGTATTGACAGAGGTGTCGGAGGTCTGTAGGGGTCGCCTTACGTATTTCGCCTGTCTGTGTTGACTGCGGAATAAAAGCCATCATGACGAAGACAAATACAGATGTATGTAGACACATATGGAGGAAGCACCCCACCAACATCCCGTGAATCGGCAAAATTACTGTTTTGTCAACAAATTGGATAATTTATATACATGTATATCTTACGACAAAGTGGGAAAAATATATCCCTGTGATTTACCCCTCTTCATAAAGTGTCTGAATTTGCTCCTGACTTCATCCAAATTACATTTAAGGAAATGAATTAGTACGGCACACAGCACAATTTATAATGGATTTTAATGGTCGTTTAGTGAAGGCAGTATGTTACATCGAATTCAGTTTCCTTTACGAATTCGATCTCACTTCCTCATTTACAGCTTTTATCCTGTTCTGGAAGTCCAATGAATATGGACATTAAAGTCTTTAATATACTTTGCAGTTTTCCTGGAACCTTTACTCAGCACAATCTGCGTGACTTAATATTTCCCACATGAATTTATGTGAATTAGATTTATTTCATTTCTAATGAAAATAATAGTTTTAACGAAACGTATGATACAAGTCTCGGTAGAAACAGCACTGTTGTCATTAGTTAGTCCCCAGCGGTAAAATCAGAGGGAACTATAGGTGTTCTACTCCGTCTGTCTGTCTGTCCACGTATCTGAGACACTTTGGTTTTTCGGACTCTTTAGCACCATTGAAGTGATTGACCTGAAATTTGGTATGTAGCTATGCATCATTGAGTTACAGATCAAGTTCGAGTTTGGTCATGATTGAACTAATTTTGGAGAAGAGAGTATCCTTGGGCTTGTTAAAGCTATAGAAACCGGTGGGGGCATGTATTACTTCAGTAATACCGGGTATTCAATATGCTTGTTACTCCCAGCTTTTAATGATTAAAAGAAAGCATATAACTACGTAGTTGAATTTTCAATTTTAAGTACAGTATTTAAAAATCTAAAGATATGAAATGTTTATTGTTTCTGCTGACATCTCATATGAAAATTTGAGTTTGGGTTAAATTTATTATGGGAATATAATATTCATTCATTCATTTAAGGTGATTTTACCTTGCAATCAACTATTGGCATGGCATCTTATAAATATCGTTATATCTTAGACAATTTCAGTCAACTTACATTTTCTCAGCTAAAATCACACATTCGGTTTGATCTTCTCCGTCAAGGCACTCGATCTCGGTCAAAGCAATCTATCTCAGACACCCTCCCTCTCTCACACAGACCTTTTCAATCAGGACACTCAATCTGAGACCCATTTACCTCAAGCTATCTCGGTCAAGGTATTCTATCTCAGACTATCTCAGTCAAGGCACTCTTTCTCAAAAATATCTCAGTTAACATCCATCTCAAACCATCTCACTAAAAACCATCTATCTCAGATCCGCAATCTATCTCAGACTATTTGATTTACATCACATTCAACTCTAACATCGTATGTAAAGCTACGTTTCGATAGGTTCTATTCTAATTGGCCACAAATCTCAATACACCACATTTCAAATGTTCTCTTGTACAGTTTGTCCATTGTATTGAAATGTGAAAAATCTCTCTGACGGCAAACAAAGGTAAATACATACATATTATACAAACAGGACATAAAAAGACGATCAAAACTTGGTGCTCTCGACGTGGTATAAAAGTTAATAAATATTCGCGATTGCTATCTTCTGAAACACCATACACTCTCCTACAGACTACTTAATGCATCGGAGTCACACCTGAGTGAAAAGGTTTATTTACAATATTTAATAATACACAAAATCAAAGTGTGAACAAAAGATACCCTTGTAATCCTATACCCTTTAAGATGAAAAAAAGATATCTGAGTATTATAACTTTTGCATTTCTCTTACAATATTTAATGACGATAGAAATTGAGGAGATTTATTGACATTATCACTATATCAGTTATGCAAGATGTTATCTGAGGTATAGGAGGTGAATTAATGACCTCGCATTGAAGACCGATTCCTACTCGCGTTACATACGGGGGAGCGGAGTGCTGCTTTACCTCGGCTCCTATTTCATATACATTTTTGACAATAGGGTCGGGGACCGCTCAGAACTTGCTTGTAATAAGACATGGGTGTCAATATCCAACTCCTCATGTTCTGTGCTGCTATCAAATAAGAACGCCCTCTGGGTGTACAGAGATGAGCAAAACCCATTGTTATGTAAAACTGCCTTTTTTATCAGTAATGCATTTAGTTCTTTTTATGTATACGTATAAATATGTGCGTTTTATATGTACATCCTACGGTTATAGATTCAGACATTGATGTTATGCAGTTTCACGGTTCAGCAACTCTGCATTCTATTTTAAATTTGTTGAACATATTTAGTTTTGGAAGGAGGAAGAAGGAATGAACGGGGAGGATGTTTGGCAACTGGTACCTCTTCACACTCCTCACATTCTGAAACAATGATTGACAATCTATGAGGGACATTTTGGGCTAATTCTTACTTCTACTTTGGGCTTTGGGTCCTACATAGTCTTTGGTCGAACAAAGCAAGTACTTGATTATGACGGCATATGCATTACAATTGAAGGTGCGCTAAAATCACTTTATTCTTAAAAAATAACAATAAGTGACTACTTTGGTATGAAAGTACTCCATCACGTGATCGGCTTTATGAACGCTTATTGTAGAGATTAGTAAAAGGTATATGTACTTTCTTAATTTGTATTCAAGCTTCATTATTGAAAGTTACGTAATGGCACTTGTAATAATCTATCTACAAAGGATAAGTATAGCGCATCGACTGAGAACTATAATAAATATAGAACATATATAGCTATATAGTACTAAATTCTGTGTGATAAAGCTCTCAGTCCTGTTGCCTTCTCTATCGGATAGAAAATGGTGCAAAACTTGTAAATGCAGCGATACAAGATTGAAAAACACAGAGATGTGCATGATATTGTTGTATAACATATATGTATATACATTTCATCTGACATTACACAAATGAATCCCTCAATTGATTTTCTATCAAAATTTATTCTAAAACATCAACTGAGAGCGCAGACTGGTGTGCATGATCCGTTTCAGAATGGACATATCCCGAAGTTTCTATAGATTTTACGTCCATTTACAGTAAGAGACGAGAGTACAATTCATTACAAATCGAGATTTTTATAGATTTTTTTCTCATTATGTCGTCATATTTATATTTTTGTCTCTGACTCCGTGCGTCACGATACTAATTTATTGGCTTTTAACATAGAATGACTCGTTTGCGAAATGATTTCATTAAAATTAACCCATCGTAGAAATGTCTCATTATTCAGTTATTTGTCTTAAAGCACTAAACTTATACTTATCTGGAAATAACGAAGACATAAGTGGGAATAAGATGACGAGATATGTAGGAGAAGCAAGCATCTCCTGTCAACCAGATATGTCCTCTGTAGGATTTTACAATGAAAGCAGGATCTATAAATAGAAGTAAAGAATACTTCTTGAATTAAGTACTAAAATCAGATGCATGAGGATAAAATAGTGTAGACGACACCATGACAAAATGGCTACAGACCAACCAAAGGCAAATAGTGTAGACGACACCATGACAAAATGGCTAGAGACCAACCAAAGGCAAATAGTGTAGACGACACCATGACAAAATGGCTAGAGACCAACCAAAGGCAAACCACTGTGCATAATATATGGTATTACACATGTTCAACTTGGGCTAAATTCTCAAAATGACAGGAGGCAGCTTTCACGTCTCCTTCGTCGACAGCGCGGGTGTTGTGCAATGTTTATCAAAGGCTCTGCACCTGAAAGCCAGGTACGGCTAATTAATGTTTGTGTCAGAGTTTGTCAAAATACAAGGCGTAATGGTGGGTTGCTGTATTACATAAAAGACTTAAACCACCATCACGAAAACGTTAAGACAGTTATTGAATGTTTGGTATAGGACTTTTCTGCTTGAGGTACACGAACCTGCGATCTTGGCTGGTGACAGATCAGGGTCATAGCAAACACAGTGTATGATGTTGGCACGACCGTGTACAATGGCTATTTCTACCATCACTTGGTCGGTGGGAGAGTTTTTACAGTATATTGAAATAGGATGTAAGTAAAAATGAACAGATACTAAGATACCTGCACAGAACCCCTGGCATGATCTGAAAAGTATTTCGATGACAGATATTAGATATTTGCCTTCTATTGGTAGTTTCTCGGTTTGCCAAAGTTTCTTCTGATTGCTACACTACCCCTGCGTCATCAATTGAACTCGGTTGAACTGTTTGCCTCCTTGGTCTGTCTAATTTAGGTCTTTGACGACAAAATGCATGTCAGAATTTTCCTTACATTGTGTATTGTAAATTTATATTCTGAATAATGCTTTAATGAGGGCGATATTGGCAATACCAGCGGGAAGCATCACACCTTTAAGTCTTGGCAAGGGATGCACTTACAGTTCCTAATTTTGTCATTGATTTGTTCGTCACACTCGGTTGCTAAGATGAAAGAAGCTAGATGAGGTTTTTGTGTAGACCATATGAATATCGTATACCTTAAGTGAAGGGGAACCGGGATTAGCAGATTATTACGGACGGCTGTCGAAAATCTCGCTCTTCCTAAGAAAACAGTTGACTTACTCACTCAAAGATTGAATTAAAATAATTGTGTAAATATTTTTATTATAAATTTATGCGAAGCTCCTGCGAAATAACGCGATATCATATGAGTTAAAATTGAAATTAGTGGATGACATTTAAAAAATAAAATTGGAGATATCCTTTCATATTTATTGGATTAGTTTGTTGCTTATTTATATAAAAGTTGTAAACGAGATGGGTGTTTATAGCCGAGCTGTATGAATCATTTCTTTAAATGATACTTCAAATCACATCTTATCAAAATGATATGTTTGTGGAGTATACCTACAGCGAATGCCCGATCAATTCCGAGATACTACATTCCGAAAACTAAACCCACGACTTGTTCCAATCCCTGCTTTCGCTGGCGATCGGAAACATGAGGTACAAGATGATGCAGGTTTTTCATGTTCTGTTTGATTTCTAATTATGTAACACATGTTAGATTTGATAACATCAACATCATTCTGTATTTCTATTACAGTTTGTCATATTATAAATTGAAGCCTCTTGTCTGAAGGACGCCCCGAGAGCGCATGGAAGTGCTGTCTTTCGTGCGGTCCCGTAGGTCTTCAGACTTTTGACGTGAATTTGCCATATATCGCGAATCAGACTAGGGTCAAACGTCAGGAACAAAACAGGAAGATAATTCGGCAAGATAGAGCACTGAAGAGGAATAAATTGACAATTTATTAAAATATAACGTTACATGGTCTGTTACATACGACTGCCAAACGCTGATCACAAAGGATCCGTGTTAACAGATATGACAATCAAAATATGCAGACGACAATATATATCTAGTAGACATATTTAACAATCTTATCCAGTTCATCAGATACCTTCAGATTGTTTGTTTCCTAATAAATGATCAAATTTAAATATAAACTATCAAGATTTGATGTCGGTGTTTGGGATTTTACACACGCGTGTTCAAACATCATTGGGATTCCAGGGAGCTGAAAAATCAAGAAGCGTACCGAAAACATTGAATTATATAGCCATTTTATAATATTGACAAACTGAAAACAGTTTTAAAATTAAAAAAAAAAATAAGTTGAACTAGAGTATCAGAGAAACTGAATTGCCGAAGACATAATATGTAACCCAAATCCTTGATTTGGTTTGTCTGAGCCGTACGTCGTTGTCATCTATTTCTAGTAATAATTCGAGTTGAAAGCAGGAGGTAATCGGCCTCTTAAACACAGAGGCACAACCCGGGAATCGAACCCAATTCGTCTGGAAGTAAAGTCCTGACATATTACAACAAAACTAACATAGAGGCACAACCTGGGAATCGAACCCAGCTTGTATTTCAGTGTGAATTAATGTTAGTTTTCTCTTTAAAAATGTACATCGTAGTTATACGAATCCGTTTCTGCCCATACAATAATGAAAAAAAAAAATAGAATAAGATAATTGAAATAATATTAATAATAACGATGATGATTATGAAGGTAATAATAATAATAATAATAATAATAATAATAATAATAATAATAATAATAATAATAATAATTATTATTATTATTATTATTATTATTATTATTATTATTATTATTATTATTATAAAGAAAACAAAAAGGAGAGGAAAATTAAATTATATTAAATTAAATTAGCTTAAATAAGATTATATTACATCTAAATTAAATTAATTAATAGAGTATGAATGAATGAATAAATACACAAATAACACAATTATATAGATGATGAATAAATAAATAAGTAAATAAAATAAATAAATATATTAATAGATAGATAAACAGAAACTTCTAATAAAACCAGTAGTCAAAATCCTTTTTCTTAGTGTAAACATGCAGTAAATGTTTTCAATCCAAAATAGTGGATTCTATTTCCTGAAATTTCGGGATGTTTGCTCAAGTACCTGTGTGTGTCATTAAGATCTGCGTCCTCTCGTGGACTTATTCGTTGTATAGGTAGTATGTTAATTATCCTATATAAAGTGTATGAGAGTTGTTTGTCGTGGAGTTGATTGTTGTATTTTACTTCAGTTTACTCTTTCATTTTGGAGAGAAGTCAGAAACTAAACAGAACAGGATGGTAGATCATAATCGAAACATGCATTCTTCTTAATGTCTGTTGATCCCAAATTAAATGTATAAAAGAAAAAGAGAGGTTTAAATTCCACCAGACACAAAATAATATCTTTTACGAAATAATGCGTGTTTTGATACTGTCTACATTAAATGCTCAAGGAATTAAGATTGTTTCACGAAAAGTTATAGACAGCCTGTACACAAAATATACTGACCCGTACTCGTAGACATATATACAAGGGGAGTTCATTCGGAATGATAGATACAAATACGTGGTGTTAAATATCGGACAGATCAAGGACTTGAATACATACTTATCCCTATAAAATGAAACATTAATCACTTGATGTGTATTGTGTATTGGTCAAAATGTGAAGATGGATGGTCAGGTGGGTATACAGGTAGAGAAAGGGTGTCAAGAGGACACAAAGTGACCACGGATACAGGAAGGGAAAGGAGATGTTAAACGGGAATTGATGAGTATGGATAGGAGTGAAAGACAGGTGCACGCACCAGAGGAGGCAGAACGGAGGTTGCTCAGTATGGGAGAGATTGGCAGAATGGCGGAAAGGTGCACGCACATGAGGCGAATGGACTCGAACGATTTTAAGTTATCAAGATCACCGGCGCTTGCAAAAATGATAATAATGATAAATAAATTAAAATAAAATGAAATACAATTTCTATATATCAGGGGGTATACGTTTTGCATGAGTACAGATTACTCTAGAGGAGGTATGTTATGTTATGACTACTGTTACGTAAATCATTACTCTTTTATTCTGTGCCTTGAGTAATGAAAGTGTTCAAACTTCCCCTGACCCTAACTTTGGGTGTACTGAGTTTACATGTAAAACTTCACCGTTTGTATTTTGGTTCAGCCTTTCGATTCATACCCTGGGTCGGGCAGTGAATGTTCATTATTGACCAGTCATACATAGATGGTGTGTATTTATGGAGGTCGGTGGGCGTGGAGGGGTCAAGGGTTGGGTAAGTGGTCATTGGGGCCTTGATGGACGACTGCTATAATTACAGGGTATTCTGTGGTATCTTCACACCGCGGACCACGGACGTTGTTTCCTCGCTTTGTGGTCACCTTTTATCGTCGAAATCGATTTCCGTGTTAATCAATGGTTATGTTCCGGAATGTGCGATTTATATTCAGATGCAAACCCCGACATCTGTCGGAACATGGTCTGCATTGTATATCTTGTACTTTTTTATCTGTCATTGTTGAAGCCAATGCGAATGTACATGGACCAATCTCAGTTTTTTGTGGCATGTTTCGCTCTTTGACCGTTTTTCACTCATTTGGCACGTCTCCGCAAATGCAGAAATCATTGAAAATGAATATCTGCATTTAAGGCATTTTGTAGATGGACCAAGACTGACCGATATTTTTTTATGTTCAGTGCCGTTATTGTTTTAATCCTTACTGAAACTGGTGCGAACGTGCATTTGACACTTCTCCACGAATGTTAAATGTATCAAACAATGGATTGCTACATTAAATGCAATCAGTATATAATTCCTGCCTCGTTTTGGGTCTCTGAGGAGTAGGACTGTAGTAGCCTGTCATAGCAACTCATGTAATGTCGTCTGCGAGGTGAACACTGCGATAAATAATTCTGCACCGATGCACATCGGCATTATTGGGATGAGCAGTTTATGTCATCAAGTAGATATGAATTGAAATGGATCTACTTCAGAGTATAGGGGTCTGTCTGGGTTATGGACTACTAAGGGTCCCGATGGATTGATGCACGGAAACTATATATATTCAAACGATTGTGTCACTTTACCTCTGTAGCATTAATTGATCAGTGGTGGATCTAGGATTGAGAGAGAGAGAGGGAGCAAAAACAAGAAAAGTTGACAAGATAAAGAAAAGATTTTTATGACAGAAGCCGGCGCGGCCTAGTGGTATCGCACTGGACTCCTGATCGGGAGGCCGGGGTTCGAGTCCCGCTCTGGTCATGCCGGTTTCTTGTCTTTCGGGTGAGACATTGAAAACCGAGACTCCGTGTCGTGGTATGCATGGCACATTAAAGATCCTTCACTGCTTCGGGTGTGTCCGTTGCAAAGGTCAAAATTTGTATGCCCTGCATCAGGCAGATGCCTTCACCATATAAAACAAAAATCAATCAATCAGTTATGAAAAATTTATATTACAAGGGAGTTGCCTCTCTGGACATCCTTCTAAACTCGCCACTGTTAATGAGAAAGAGAAAGGGCATGTAACGATTTTATCTGCACGTATCAAAGAATCACTGAGAACAAAATGTGCCTGCTGTCATGTACTTAGCGTTTCTATCTTTACAGTATAGCATGAAAGAAACCCGTTGGTCAAGTTGTCAGCATACATTCTGAGAGTGACCATTGCCTCAATTTAATTTGTATGAATCTTGTTATTAAATGAATCAATTTGTCGTTGTTGATGGGTTGTCAATATGTAATGCCTAAGGAGCGAATTGGCTGCTGTACGATAAGTCAATTACTGTTTGTCTTGTGCTGGACTGGTTTCTTTGCTGCATGTTTTTATGTGTATTTGATTTCACGATAAGATTACATAACAAACAAAAACTCCGAAAAGTCAATCTTCTCTCCCACGAGTTGCCACAAATGAAGATAGATAAGATACAACATTTCTTGTGATCCTTGTCATAACCTTAAATTTATTTAATGAGACAATTACCGGCCTTGGCCCAGCTTGACTAGCAGAAGGTCAAGTATGTAAGAGTTTCGTAATACACAAAAGAAGAAAGAAGTCGACAACAGAAACGTATCATATGCTTGTATTGTCTGTCTGTCCAAAATGGAATCCTTTCATTGAAATCTGCAAGGTCGACGTGGTGCCAGGGGCGAGGCTAGCATGTTAGACATAAAAGACGCTCGTACTAAAGTTATAAAGATCCGGAACACCTTTAACAGACCGATCAAATAGATCAAAAGTATAACAGGACCAATCAAACGTAAAAAGACATTCTGAAAGAAAAAGAATGGGGATGAAAAGAAATGGTGTTTACGTCGTTCAATGAATTTTGTAGTTATATCGCCACATGGAGGCAAAATATGACCAACTTTTTTAAAACATAGTGGCGGAATCCTGGAATCGAACCCCGATCGTCTACACTGCAAGCCAGGTACATAACCACTGCACCAAGCCTGCCCCTGAAAAGAAAAAGAGAAGATAAAGTGTCTTCACTGCACCAGGCAGGTGCCGGTATCGTGTACGTAATGTTACCCAATTATCTTCAAAATAAAAACATTTTTGGAGACAAAAGAAAAAAGAAAAAAAGGAAGAAAGGTTGATAAAAAGGAACAATTGAAAAAGAAATTTCTCCTCTTATGTGCGTTTAAAAATACTTCAATATACACGGAGTTACTGTCGCAAAGTTACCATGGGAACGACAGCACGCGACAATACCTCTATGAGCTCAGGTGAGTTGCTAACCTGATGCTAATTAACAAGTATCCTCAGGTATCGGGTACAGACGACCAAGGTGAACGGAAATGCACCACAATGGATGGGCTGGCATAGAAAACAGTGTGAGAATCTTCTCAGGTGATGGTGACATAGAACACGCGGGAGTTGATGTATTTATCCTTGTTGACATAGGAAACCCATACTTGAAAAATGCATAAATGTTTTAACTCAACTGAAGGCTCAAGTGAGTTCTTGTCATAACTGTATGTCCGGCTTTCGGCGTCCGTTCATCTTAAAAATTTATTTTAACAATATGTCACTTGCATCAGTCTTCATACAGGAAAGGGGAAAAAAAAAAGTAATAAAAAACAAAACAAAACAAAACAAAGAAACCAAAAAAAAAAAAAGAAAGAAAATACAAACCCGATATGTCGCCAGCAGAAGATATGATATTTATATAATTATGTGCTTGTTGAGTGACTCTGGCCTAGGATACGTTGTTTCTGTACGGTTAATTATTTTCACTGGTCGATATTGATACATTCTCGGTAAACAGTCAATGTAAATGTTGTGACTGTGGGACGACAAAATGATATACGACTCGTCTATAACATAAAAAGAACTGGAGAATGAATAATTATTGGAGAAATTATATTACTGCGCCATTACCTAGCTACGGACACACTGAGAGAAATGCTGATCCCTACCTTGATAAAAATCATTGATTTAGTACAAGAAAGGGCAATGAAATGTGTGTAAATATCACTTTAAGAGTGTATAAAACAAGTTTTATAAGATTAAATTAGACCCTTCCGCTTGGTCACAGTGTTACTCTGTAAAGCTGGTATTACAGACTTCAGGAAGGTCTGTGAACGCACACCAACGAGGCTTTCAGAATATGGCCAAATTTAGGATAGAAAGGGAAACTTAATACTGGAATACATTTTATAAAAGTGAACACGGAAAATTGTTAAATTTCAGAGTGTCTATGGAATAATTCTTAAAAATTGAATTCAAATGTCTATTTCAAATAAGTCTCATTTAAATTAAAATAAATAGATATGACATATTAGGATATCAAGATTGTATACCGTAAGCATTTCAACTATGCTGAAGGACATTAACACTGACTAGCTCCCAGCTAGTATCTTCTTGTTACACATGTCTTCGTACCTTCCTGTTCAAACTTTACATCCCCTTTTTCATAAGCACCTTCGGCTTGCGTGTTCTTTCTATGCAGTATGCCTAGCTAAGTGTTAGAGTGAATTCCACAAGAACTTTTGATGTGATAATGTTTATTAGCTTATCTAAATCTTTGACTTTATAAATTACATTATTTGTAGAGGAACAAATTGAAATGATCCCAAGCATCCGCCTGTTTCCGGCGATAACTCGTTTGTCTTAGCAATCTGCATCACAAATCCTCTACCATCTACAACGGTTAAGCACCGTAGTGTATCATATACTCCAGGTATAATGTATCATAAACCTAGGTATAATGTATCATAAACCTAGGTATAATGTTTCATAGACTCCAGGTATACTGTATCATAGACTCCAGGTATAATGTATCATAAACCTAGGTATAATGTATCATATACTCCAGGTATACTGTATCATAGACTCCAGGTATAATGTATCATAAACCTAGGTATAATGTATCATAGACTCCAGGTATACTGTATCATAGACTCCAGGTATAATGTATCATAGACTCCAGGTATAATGTATCATAGACTCCAGGTATACTGTATCATAGACTCAGGTATAATGTATCATAAACTATAGGTATTATGTATAATAGATTCCAGGTATACTGTATCATAGACTCAGGTATAATGTATCATAAACTCTAAGTATAATGTATCATAGACTCCAGGTATAATGTATCATAGACTCAGGTATAATGTATCATAAACTCTAGGTATAATGTATCATATACTCCAGGTATAATGTATCATAAACCTAGGTATAATGTATCATAGACTCCAGGTATACTGTATCATAGACTCAGGTATAATGTATCATAAACTCTAGGTATAATGTATCTTACACTCCAATGTACAATGTCTCATAGACTCCAGGTATAATGTATCATAAACTATAGGTATAATGTATCATAGACTCCAGGTATACTATATCATAGACTCGGGTATAATGTATCATAAACTCTAAGTATAATGTATCATAGACTCCAGGTACAATGTATCATAGACTCCAGGTATAATGTACCATAGACTCCAATGTACAATGTATCATAGACTCCAGGTATAATGTATCATAGACTAGAATGTACAATGTATCATAGAATCCAATGTGCCATGTATCATCTACTCCAATGTACAATGTATCATAGACTCCAGGTATAATGTATCATAGACTAGAATGTACAATGTATCATAGACTCCAATGTACCATGTATCATAGACTCCAATGTACAATGTATCATAGACTCCAGGTATAATGTATCATAGACTCCAGTGGGCCATGTATCATAGACTCCAATGTACAATGTATCATAGACTCCAGGTATAATATATCATAGACTCCAATGTACAATGTATCATAGACCCCAGGTAGAATGTATCATAGACTCTTATGTTCAATGTATCATAGACTTTAGGTATAATGTATCATAGACTTTAATGTACAATGTATCATAGACTCTAGGTATAATGTATCATAGACTCCAATGTACAATGTATCATAGACTCCAGGTATAATGTATCATAGACTCCAATGTACAATGTATCATAGACTCTAGGTATAATGTATCATAGACTCCAATGTACAATGTATCATAGACTCCAGGTATAATGTATCATAGACTCCAATGTACAATGTATCATAGACTCTAGGTATAATGTATCATAGACTCCAAGTATAATGTACCATAGACTCCAGGTATTGTATCATAAACCCTAAGTATAATGTATCATAGATGCCATACTATACAATAGGTGTCATTAGACAGCGAATCCGAAGCCATATTTCACGGTTACATCAGCACGTGATATGTCCCTCATTGCTTTGATTGGTCCTTTGTATAGTGAAACTTCATGACGTGATATAAACAAACAAAGCCAAAAACCAAAGCAATACAAGTTAGAAGTGGACAGTGGACCATTGAATGAGACCATTGATTAGATGGTGGTCGGTTACATCGTCACGGGAATTCTGTATGAATGTTCAGACAGTGGGCATTTAATGTGAATTTAGAAGATTTATCTCTCGCTGTTCCCTATCCATAATAACAGTAACGAATGCCAAAAACAAGTCGGCAATAAAAACACATTTGGCGTATGCATTACAATGTAGACATGTAAGGACTTAAATTAATTTTGCAATGAATATAAAAAACGGTGTCAATACTTTCTTTTTCTGTCTATCCGATTGTAACAGTAATCTAACGACGTTCAGCAAGAATATTCAAGCAGTGAGTGCGAGTATATATTTTTACTGTGAAGAACACTTGAATTTCCACTTAGACTTTGAGCAAACAGATTAGTATTAATGCAGCCGTCGAGGTACTCATGAGGGACGCCGGGTCTGAGAGGGGTGTTGCTTCTAATCAACTTATACGCGTTATAAATCTTTACTTTTTCCCAACACACCCCGAGAGTCATGATGTAAATAGAGCGCCTTCTTCAGACGTCCACTTAGGGGAGACTACTCCTGCATTATCAATAAATCTCAATAAGAATTTATGATGTGGGAAGGAGGCCGATATTCTGAGTAATTGTTTCCTCTTACGGTGAAATATTAGTGATTGTGGTTAATGACAAGTAAAACAATTGTGGATGAAGTTATTGAAGTTTTTTTGCGAATTTGACCAAAAAGACACAAAACAAAAACAAAATATCAAGTTTATGAAAATCAATACATTCATTTTAGAAATATTGAATCTTCATAGCACAATGTAATGTTATATTTTGATGTTCGTTTTATGTTTCACTGTAAAGTTACACAAAACAAATTCTGTACAAAAGAAGAATTATAAAATACCTTTCCTGCTCAATAATAACAATAATGATGATGATGATGACGATGATGATGATGATGATAATAATAATAATAATAATAATAATAATAATAATAATAATAATAATAATAATAATAATAATCGTAAATCTAATCTACTTCACAGATCCTTCCTGGAAGCAATCTCTCTAAAACATTAATTAGATAAATAATATATAAATAATTGAATAAATAAATACATGTACATTATACAACATAGATTAAAAACCCCTGAATATATATATATATATATATATATATATATATATATATATATATATATATATATATATATATATATATATATATATATATATATATATATATAACCAATCAATCCAAAAAGAAGAAAACAAAAACCAAAAAACAGAAATAAATAAATTAAAATAAATTAATAAATAATAATGACTATTATAATAACACAACACAACAGCCCCCCCCCCCCAAAAATTATAAAATGATAATAATAACCCAAAAGGTTCACCTATTCCGTCAGAATTGAACAGAACCACTCGCTTTCCACTTGACATACACAGAATAATATCATTCAAAATAACTGCTTATACCTCATTTTGCGAAATGCAGATACAGAAGTCTTTATCTTGTTTTATCTTGATGTCATCAACTATTCTTGTGTTTAATACTAGCGAAAAGAAAGTCGTGTAAGGTGATTCTGAATTTTTGTGCAATTTGTGTGCATATCGTGGATATTTGTGTTGACTTAAAAATAAAACTTCAATTTTTATACAATTTGTTTGCAATACGAGTCAAGAGAATTGCTAAACCTGTACATTAATATTCATCAGACGTAAGATGTCGGGTTGCACCCATATCTTTATTCGATGTTGGTGACGAGGAATACGTTCGGGTCCTCTAAACGTTTGATGTAAGGCGATGAATTTGTAGGTATTATGTCAGCTCTTTGTAGGCAGTTTGTCACTCTATGTCAGTGTGTATTTGAGATTAAATCAGCTATATCAAGCGTCTAAATCGGCCATGATGGTACACGAATACATTAATGCAGAATTTCACGGTCGTTCAAAGATAATGAGATTCATACCATCCGTGGTAGTAGATGACAAACGTGACTCAAATGTTTGTCCGTAATAATATAGAGAAGTAATACAGCATAGACTTCGGGATAAGAGTACAATACTTCATACCTTTGTCACTGTGGGATTTCACATAAAAACTTCCTACTAGTATGTTCCGACTCCATGCATTGGTGATATGGTTGACCGAATGGGACTATAGCACTGTGTCGGTGTGTCCGATTGGGAATATAGCACTGTGTCGGGTTGACCGAGTGGGACTATAGCACTGTTTCGGGTTGACCGAGTGGGACTAGCACGGTGTCGGGGTGACCGAGTGGGACTAAGGCACTGTGTCGGGTTGACCGAGTGGGAATATAGCACTGCGTCGGGGTGACCGAGTGGGACTATAGCACTCTCGGGTGGTGGGGTGGGACTTTAGCACTGTGTCGGGGTGACTGAGTGGGACTATATCACTCTCGGGTGGTGGGGTGGGACTATAGCACTGTGTCGGGTGGCCGAGTGGGGCTATAGCACTGTGTCGGGTTGACCGAGTAGGACTATAGCACTGTTTCGGGTTGACCGAGTGGGACTACAGCACTGTGTCGGGGTGACCGAGTGGGACTATAGCACTGTGTCGGGTTGACCCAGTGGGACTTAATCACTGTGTCGGGTTGACCGAGTGGGACTATAGCACTGTGTCAGTGTGGCCGAGTGGGATTATAGCGTTGTGACAGGTTGACCGAGTTGGACTATAGCATTGTGTCGATGTGACCGAGTGGGACTATAGCACTGTGTCGATGTGACCGAGTGGGACTATAGCATTGTGTCGATGTGACCGAGTGGGACTATAGCACTGTGTCGGGTTGACCGAGTGGAACTATAACACTGTGTCGGGTTGACCGAGTGGGACTAAAGCACTGTGTCGGGTTGACCGAGTGGGACTATAGCACTGTGTCAGGGTGACCGAGTTGGACTATAGCACTCTCGGGTGGTGGGGTGGGACTTTAGCACTGTGTCGATGTGACCGAGTGGGACTATAGCACTGTGTCGGGTTGACCGAGTGGGACTATAGCATTGTGTCGGGTTGACCGAGTTGGACTATAGCATTGTGTCGATGTGACCGAGTGGGACTATAGCACTGTGTCGGGTTGACCGAGTGGAACTATAACACTGTGTCGGGTTGACCGAGTGGGACTAAAGCACTGTGTCGGGTTGACCGAGTGGGACTATAGCACTGTGTCAGGGTGACCGAGTGGGACTATAGCACTCTCGGGTGGTGGGGTGGGACTTTAGCACTGTGTCGATGTGACCGAGTGGGACCATAGCATTGTGTCGGGGTGGCTGAGTGGGACTATAGCACTGTGTAGGGTGACCGAGTGGGACCATAGCATTGTGTCGGGGTGGCTGAGTGGGACTATAGCACTGTCGGAAGGTGGGGTAGGACTATAGCACTGTCGGAAGGTGGGGTAGGACTATAGCACTGTCGGAAGGTGGGGTAGGACTATAGCACTGTCGGAAGGTGGGGTAGGACTATAGCACTGTCGGAAGGAAGGTGGGGTAGGACTATAGCACTGTCGGAAGGTGGGGTAGGAATGTAGCACTGTGTTATCATTTTACAAATTCGTTTGCTACATCTTTTCTCACATATCTTCAGAAGAATTTCTTAGCACTTTTTCTTGTATTATTTTTATTTTCAATGTTATTAATACTATATCGTTATTTCTTTATATTATTGTGTGATATGTAAAAAATCAATTGAAAATTATTTTATATTTCTATGGTATTCGAACCTAGGATCGTGGTGTTGCAAGTTGAATGACAATACCACTGAACCAAGGATATCTTGTTCGATAATCACATGTATTTTTGTTGTAATACCTGTGGGTCCTGTTACAATTGTTTTCATTTTATTTAATATTATTTATATCCCCCATGTCGTTCAAGTTGGTCACGTGATATCCAGATCCCTACTTTCACTACCGCGGAAATAATTCTCTAAATAGTATTGTGTAATTGATGCACTGCATGTTTTAACAAGCTAAATGCTTATTCTGTCGCCTTTGAAGTGCCGTTAAGCATCTACTTTTTACCGTTGAATGGTCAATTATCACCAAATACTTCCGCCGTGCATTGTAGTGCATACACTTACATGGTAAGCTACAATCGACGGACATATTGTTTAAAGGCCATTATAAAATAATAGAACTCAAGTGCTACATTGTATTTAATAAGATCTACAAACCTCTTACTCTTATAGGTTTGGTTTTAGTAAATCACTGACACTGTATGCATTTTTATATATTTTGGAATTATATGTATATGCCTTGATTGACATTGTCATGATTTAAAAATCTCATCTGAAAGCATCTCGCGTATTTCACTTATGTAGTAAAGTAAAACACTTTATCAAGAACCTGTTTCTTAAATGCTCAGTAAATATGTATCTTTGTTTTTATATCTTATACGCCCTCCCTTTCAAAAAGTTAAGAATAAATGTTCGATGAGTAAATAAAGTAAAAGGTGAGTGAAGATAATCCGTGTTTGATCCACCTGTGACCTGCACAGTGTTGCCTTTCTAGCCGCGCAGACAGGGGGGAATTATTTATCTTGTCTGAGAGCTGATTTACACTAAATAAGTTACCCGTGTGGATTTACAGGTAGTACTCTCTTAGTTAGCTGTCTCCACGACAACCTCGACTCGGTCCAGGCATCTCGGGTCGGCTACCACGGAGAGACAAGCTCTAGGGGGTCGATGGTTCTCGGCCTGGAGTGATGGGTCGTGGAAAAGGAAGACAGTAATCACAGACGCTATGCATGTCGGTTGTGTCATTTCAAGCGCATTTGTCGTAAGAATGAAAATGTGTTTGAGTAAGGTGAAAATAATAGTAATCTACTTAAAACAAGGCATGACAAGTACATGGAAAAAGGTAATGAACTGTCCTGGTTTAAAAGTTTGATAAAGTGAAAACAACATCGAATTTACATAGCAGGAAATTGTGCGTGCGTGCATGCCTTTAAAGCAGCATGTCCACACGACGCGCGAAAAATAGGGAGACTAAAATCTTTGTTTCATACCCCACCACTGTATGACCTGGGTGACCTTATTACCTTCGGTATTGAAACTGGGACGAAAAATAATAACAAAATTACATTCTATTCTTTACCCGCAAAATCAGTTAAAAAGAAAATATAATTCTAATTGCGGTAAGTTAATGGATATGACAGAGAACTGCATGTTTGCTGCACTTAATTATCCCCGTATTGCTGGCTTGTTTAGGACGCACAATGGAGAAACCGACAACCCGTTTCCCCCACTACATACGATGTAATGTTCTGCATAAGCAGAATTACATGCAACAAAACTTCAATAATGAGGGAGAAGTTTGAATGGATTTGAAGTTCACAGAGTAGAAGTGTAGGACTTTGACTCAGTGCTATGTCAATTCCCGTGTCAGTTCTTCCTCCACCAGATGTACACACAGGGATGAGCTCTTTTTCTATTACTTCTATTATCGTAGCAATTCGTAATGATTTTGTTTGTTTTTCTTGATGCAACGGCGTCAGCAATCATGTTGACGTGATATTCGACTCTCCGTCTCCTTTTTCCCAATTTAACTCGTAGAGATTGGCAAACAAGAGGCGCTATAAGGGTTCGAGCATGCATCGTCGCCCGTAATATTGACCACGTGATCTTCACCATACAAAGAAACTGAAACTACACTGGTGAAATATCTATGTTATTGGTCATAAAATGATATGAAATAGATGTTGCAAAAGAAAATTTAACGTAGCAAAATGCATATTAAAGGAATTTCTATTATTTAAAGTATTTACGTATTCTTTCATAGTCTTTAAATTGGACTCGTTTTTTAAAATTATACACAGGGTACTTTGACGAGAGGAATGAAATAATAATATATATTCACCCATGTTAAAAGGTTAAGATGGTCGAATAACTGAGCGGTCTTATTATTTTATTTCATCTAACTTTATTAATTTCATTTTAAGGGTTTTTTTGTTGTGTGTGTGTGTGTGTGTGAGTGTGTGTGTGTGTGTGTGGTGGGGGGGGGGGGGGGGGGGGGGGGGGGGGGGGGGGGGGGTTTCGATGATAGGTAGATCATAAAAAAGAAAACCGAACCGATCAATGAATGAATACTTTTATTTTCCACCTTCGAACAAACTTACATGGGAATGAGTAATCATTGAGAGTACACAATACAAAACGCTCAATATTGGGTGTATATACTGACTTTCGGCGCATGCTCAATCTATCAACATATGTCGACATCCATTTCCAATTACCATGCCGCTCTAATCCTATTTACTATGAAAAGCATATTCCAGAATAAAAGTCCACTATAAATGTGTAATTACCGGAGTCAATGGCATGCCCCGTCTGAAGCATGTCAGAACTTGACGGGGAGGCAACTCCAGTGCACTCCATTAGTATGTACCCTATCAGCAAGCGGTCAGTTTGGCTCGCCTCACCTGGCACAGGGGTCATTTCAGGTCTACTATTGTCCACACTAATGAAGTTTGGATTAACTCTCAATGCACTTGTATAACGCATTCGCGATGAGGCCAAATGAAAAAAAAGCTAGAAAAGGGAAAAATATACGATCCCCATCAACTTGTATGTCTACTTTATGTCTTTGAGAATGCACCATTGTTTGAGGAAACTATTTCATTTAAAATATTAGGTTTTAAGTTTCTTATCACAATGCTTATAGAATTTTTGCTCACAATTAAGATATACATAGAATACAATTACCACAAAACACAGTAATATAATGTCGCATTATCTATATATACTCTTGAATTGACCACGGATTGCTGTGCGTAATGCTAGTTGCCTACATATCATGGTAAATACAAAAGTGAAAAAGGAAAAACTGTTTCATCAATTTTGACACCACGCCCAAAAAGTCGGATTTCCATTGTAATTTCAATGGTAAAAATTTTGTAACTTCGGCCTCATTCATAATCAAGTGATAAAATATAAAATATAATTATCTGTCCTTATTTAACTTTGCCTTAAACAAATGATTCGCATACAAATCCCGTAATGCACGTATCATATTAGAGAATCGACCTGCTCGGGTCAGATAAGATTCAGACGCGGCTATAATAAGCGATCGTGTCCGAAAAGCTTCTTACCAACCAAGAATCAGGATAAGGGAAACAACTCTTCAATGTTAATTATTAACAATTCAATAATGGTTTCAATTATGTCGAGAGGAACAATTAGATATCCATGTTATATTGAAAAATCAATATGAATTATCAGGGACATTGATAATGTAGTAACATAAATGTCCCTGAAAGTTGTGCATATATAATCTATGACGAATGTGTATGTATTTTAACTTTAAGAGTTACTCTATAACAGATTATAAAGTTATATTAAGATTTATCAAACTTCATTTTCATTCTATGAGAAAACAATGAAATAATAATAATAATAAAAAAAAATAATAATAATAATAATAATAAATAATAATAATAATAATAATAATAATAATAATAAGAAGAAGAAGAAGAAGAAGAAGAAGAAGAAGAAGAAGAATTTCTTTGATTTAATAATTAAATGATGATATAAATAAATGCGAATGGACAGAGAACAGCACGAATATTAGCACATAGAGTGGCGATGTACTAGGGCAATGGGGGAATGTAGAAGACGTACCACTCGGCTTACGTATCTACCGTATACAGGTACGTGCAGGCATACGCAGACTTCTGACTGCATATTACTGTGGCTAATTCAAAAAGATTTACGAAGATATCTTCACTACAAGATATCGATCCTAACGTTGATACAAATCTCATTAGAGCCGAAAATAAAAACTACCTATATTCTACTGTTACACAGGAACTGTTGTAAGTCTGTGATTCAGCAAACAGTAATGAACATAAATATTTTTCATGTTAAGGGAAAGAGATTTACTTACATGATGAAATTGGTAACTGAAACTCCATATAATGATATATGAAATGCATGTGTAAGAAAAAGAAAAAACAAAAGACCAAGTATATTACTGAATTATAGAAAGTCTCCGCTTCCAAACATTATAAAAAGCTTGAAATCTTTGTTTAGTGGTTTTCTTTTTGACATACATGTACAACATGTATATGCATCACCCCTGTCCCATTTCACATAGAATTAAAGGTAACCGTCAACCCCTCCCTAAAGGAAAACTTCCCAAACAGTCCACTTTAGTTGTAATCTATTATAAAGCATGCAGATGTAATGACATACATGTTTGCTTCCAATATTCAGCATGTTACACTACCGATAGGATAAGATGAATTCACTTCACTCCCATTGTGTCAGTTTAAAGAGCTTTTTCACACCACGACGTACTTCACTTTATTGGAATAGTTTATTCTACAGAAACAAAGAACTTTCTTTTCTGTATTCGACAGCCAACTTGGTTATTGAGAATGCAGTAAAGGGAAGATTTAGTGATTGATAAATGAACTTGTCGTCTGCCTTTTGAACATTTGAAAGCATATTTGGATAAACTGACGTTAATTAAATGGACAGTATTTACGCAGATTTTAAATATTTAAACAGATTGGTGATGTAACTATTTCAAAGTATTGCTCGTATATAATTAACGCCTTAGAATCCGTTTGAGAGGGTCGTCAAAATGTTTGCACCATGCTCATGTGTTATTTGACACAACTTTTAATTAGTGAAGAACTCGACATTACAAGTGTGTAAGTGGTAGAACTGTGAGAATGTTCAGCTTGCTCTGGTTGCAGGGTTAAATTCTTTGATTAGACCAATATACATTCCACTTCTTACATCCAGAAGTGTTCTATTCAGGATTCTGGATCGAATTTCACCCCGGTGTCTAGGTGTCCCAGGTGTCTACATGTCTTCGATATCTAGGTGTACTCGACGTTTATGTGTCCTCAGTGTCTAGGTGTCTTCAGTGTCTAGGTGTCCTTGGTGTCTAGGTGTCCTCAGTGTCTTGGTGCCTCTGGTGTCAAGGTGTTATTAGTGTGTGTGTTCTCTGTACTCTATATCTAGGTGCCCTCGGTGTCTAGGTTTCTTCCTACGTTTCTAGGTCTCCTTTTAGTTAACTAAATGTAGGTTTCCTCAGTATTAAGGTTCGAGATGTCGGTTTTCGAAAATAAGAGCGCTTTCTAATGTTTGATTCAAAGTCTCTTTTCTGGCTCTAAACTCTAAAATCGTTGTCGTGTGAACTCGCAGCATTAACTTTATACCATTACAGTGTGTACTGTCCCGGCCACTAAGTCCGTGAATCCGAAAAATAGCGATAGTTTGTGGATATTTCTGAAGACCTGGTCATAAAAACTTGTCTAGATTGTCGGAAAACTCCCATAAAACATTCAGCTGGGCTGAATGTCACAAAAAGTAAAACCAAATTAGAGTGAAAATTTTTGCCATAAATGTTTTCAGTGTTATAAATGAAATTTAATCACCAAATATGAAGAGCATACTTGAAAGATAAGCCATTTTGAAAACTTTTTCTTCTGGAGAGTTATCGCTCTTGGCTATTTTAATTTATCTATCGAAGGTTACATTTATTCTGTGATTGATTCCGTAAAAACTAGCGAGGTTTACAATCTTCACAGTGTCTAAATTTACTGTTCTCACTGTGCCTTTGTTTACAGTTCTCACAGTGCCTTTGTATACAGTTCTCACAATGCCTTTGAGGGGCAGGCTTGGTTTAGTGGTTAAGCGCTTGGCTTGCGGCGCCGACGATCCGGGTTCGATTCCCCGGTTACGCCACTATCTTTAAGAGGTTGATTACCTCCTGCTTCCATGTCGCGATATAATTGAAAAATGGTTGAAAGCGACGTAAGGCACCAATCAATCAACCAACCAACCACCGTGCCTTTGTTTACTGTTCTCACAGTGCCCTTGTTTATAGTTTTCACAGTGCCTTTGGTTACAGTTCTCACGGTGCCTTTGTTTAGTTCTCACAGTGCCTTTGTTTACAGTTCTTACACTGCCTTTGTTTACAGTTCTCATAGTGCTTTTGTTTACAATTCTCACAGTAACTATATTTACTGTTCTCAATGTGCGTTGGTTTACTGGCGTAATGGTGTTTACAGTTCTCAATGTACCCATGTTGACTGTCCTCACATTGTCTTGGTTTACTGACGTCATGGTGCCTTGCTTTATTGTCCTCATAGTGCCTATGTTGACTGTCCTCACAGTGCCTTGGTTTACTGACGTCATGGTGCCTTGCTTTATTGTCCTCATAGTGTCTATGTTTTCAGTTCTCAGTGCCCAGGTTTACTGTTCCCACAGTGCTTAGGTTCACATTCTTCACATAGCCTATATTTATTGTCTTCACAGTGACTAGGTTTGGTGTCGTCACGTTTTACCAGCTTTCAATGTCAAGGCTTGAGAATTTCTACAATAGCTAGGTTTACGGACATAGACAGTATCTAGCCTCATCTTTCTTTATTGTTTCTTTGTTTACTGTCTGCACAACACTAAGGCTTACGGATCTCCGTCGCTCTTTGGTGTACGGCCGCGTACACTTTTCTAGGTTTATGGTCCTCTTTGGTTTTAATATGTTTACTGTCCTTCATACCTCCTAGGTTATATTCCTTCCACAGTGCCATGTCTTACAGTTTATCACCGAGCCCAGGTTTACAGTCCTGTATAATTTCTATGTTAACGATCCTAATTGCAGGGATATCTTTGTTATGTCTGATATCCGTTTCCTGGTGATTTCCTGGTGATTTCCAGGTGATTTATTCTCGATGTAGGATTTCTCTCAGAGAGTCATTTCCTCCAGAAGAAGCGCTGTTATTATACAAGGAATGTCTGTCTGTCTGATCTGCTCAGATTGCTATCATCATCCGTACGGTTGTTTCTATATAACTCTATCAGACAAACGAGATTTTACGAGATATTGGTAAGTTTTATTGACGCTGAACTCTTCCGGTTGCATTCTGAAAATCATGAAAAAAGATATTTTAATCAGTCAGACGAACTGCTTAATATATCTCGAATAACATTTTATGCACAAAATGTAAACATTTCTTATGTTATGATTACTGATAAAAGTATAGGTGCACATCATCTGATTTTATCGCTATTCATGAATTTGGATATACTGTTACATACCACAGTATTTACAGCGTGTGAACCTCTATTCTAGGTATGTACTTTTCATGAAAAATTATTTATAGTATGAGTTTGTGGTATATATACAATGCAAATTCATGGTCTGGCCAGGACGCACTTCACTTCGTGTCGCTACACTTTTAAGCGATCATTTTGTCCGTTTGTGTCTCCGTGTCCATCCTCATTATCTTTTTGTCTGTCAGTCCGTCTGTAACAACTCTGTTCTAAATATTCTGTCCGCCAACATACAGGTCACTAGAACAACACACTCTCCTATTTCCCAAATAGCTTAAAAGTCTTTAACAGTAAAAAAAAAAAGGGGGGGGGGGGAGGAGCTTTGGTCAACTCTTCTTATTTGCACATGGAATATTTTATAACGATACTTGAAGATGAAGTACAATGTTAGTTTAACATTAGTGACGTGATATTATGTTATAAGTATTCACAACATTTGTTACATTGTCTTCCATTGTCATTGCCTCCTCGTGATAAAGCATAGGTAAGTTGACATACTGGGTTTGTACAGTGTGCACCATCATTGTTTGATTGCATCAAATATCACGACTACATTGTAAATGTTAAGACACCTTTTAATAAACTCACAGACAATGTACCACAGTGTCAGAGAAATGAAATCAATTTTATTAGCTCCCCTAACAAGATAAGACACATACATCTGATCTCCTTGTTATGTCTTTTGTGCTGTAAATACCGTGCAGTATTAGTTAATATGCGCTGTCAGAAGCACTTAACAACAAAGTGATTCACGAAGCCGTAAAGCTACAAGAGTTATTCTCTCTTAGTTTGAGCTTTCACATGGATCTTATACGAGTTATTCCCCGTTGACTCGTCTTTACCTGCCGTAATCATTAGCATATGGTGGTAGTGAACTCGGCAGGTTTTATGCATTCCTATCTTGCTTCTCGAGTGAAATTGTACAACCCGTTAACCTCACAAGGGGAGGTCAGTTTGTCCACTTCTGATTATATTTACCCGAGGTGATAACAAGGTGATCACAGATACGAGACACTGAGTTCGTAATGTCGCACAAAGATTTTATGTTTTATTTTATTTAGATACCGTTGCCACTTCAGCAGCGTTTTTGTCATGGCAGCACCAAGCTGGAGCTTTGCTTAGAATGTGGGGTCCAACCCAAGTAACGATTCTTCTAAAAACATAACAAAGGCTGTCGTCGCATAGGACATCAGTTTACACCGTGTTATTGCACGCTGTCACAGCGGGATTCGAACAAAGAATGACAGGGTTACTTCTCGCTCAATCACTGTGACAATCACTGTCAATGGAATTTGACGATTTGATGTTATGATTTTAGAGAAAATCTTGATTATCAAAACTTCTATGGTCTTAATGCATGTACAAACTTTCATTACTATAAATAATGTTACTGACGATTTGATATTATGATTTAAGATTTTAGAAGAAAAAAACCCTGAAATTATTTAAAACTTTTATAGTCCTGACGTTTGTACAAACTTTCATTCCTATAAATAATATTATTCACCATTATTATGCAAGTTACTTAATTTCTTTTTACGCTATCTAAGCAGAGTTATTCCATTAGAGTATGAATGACTCCGTATTTGGTGTTGGAGAAATGATTGACAGGCTTTGTAAATGTACCTTGTGCGGATACAAATTCTCAGTATACCACTGATCGAGATGTCATTGATAAAATACGATGATAGACGATAAAAAAGAAAGTAATCTATATGTAATAAAGAATGATGTACACTATAGGTGATAAAGAGTAATGTACACTATAGGTGATAAAGAGTAATGTACACTATAGGTGATAAAGAGTAATGTACACTATAGGTGATAAAGAATGATGTACACCATAGGTGATAAAAATGATGTACACCATAGGTGATAAAGAATGATGTACACTATAGGTGATAAAAATGATGTACACCATAGGTGATAAAGAGTAATGTACACTATAGGTGATAAAAATGATGTACACCATAGGTGATAAAGAGTAATGTACACTATAGGTGATAAAGAGTAATGTATACCATAGGTGATAAAGAATGATGTACACTATAGGTGATACAGAATAATGTACACTATAGGTGATAAAAATGATGTACACCATAGGTGATAAAGAGTAATGTACACCATAGGTGATAAAGAATAATGTACACTATAGGTGATAAAGAATGATGTGCACTATAGGTGATAAAAATGATGTACACCATAGGTGATAAAGAGTAATGTACACCATAGGTGATAAAGAATGATGTACACTATAGGTGATAAAGAATGATGTACACTATAGGCGATAAAGAATGATGTACACTATAGGTGATAAAGAATGATGTACACTATAGGTGATAAAGAATGATGTACACTATAGGTGATAAAAATGATGTACACCATAGGTGATAAAGAGTAATGTACACCATAGGTGATAAAGAATAATGTACACTATAGGTGATAAAGAATAATGTACACTATAGGTGATAAAGAATGATGTACATAATAGGTGATAAATATAATGATGTACACTATAGGTGATAAATATAATGATGTACACTATAGGTGATAAATATAATGATGTACACTATAGGTGATAAAGAATGATGTACATAATAGGTGATAAATATAATGATGTACACTATATGTGATAAAGAATGATATACACCAAAGCATGATGCACACTATAGGTGTCACTTGTTTTTTGACAAACTCCATTGTTTTTCATTGTGTGTAATGATTTTAATGCAAGTGTATTGCATTGCTTTGAATCAGGCAAATGGAAAAAATACCGTATATTTCTCATTATCCCAATGTTTCTGTTATGAAAAAAGAATTGACAGATTTTGAATTTGATTAGTTGGAAATTAACATGAGAAATTGAGACGTGCTTCTATTAATGCTAAATCACCAGGGAGTTTTCACAATAGCGTTGTCACATTAATGGCGCGGGGGAAAATAATTAGAAAAGTTTGCAATTTATTTCTCCACAAACAGGAAACCTCATCTGCGTTTTCCCAATGTATTGCAAGTGACATAAAATATTTAGAATGCATGACCAAGGCTTAACCTCTAGAAACCTCACACACTTTGAAATGTAATTTATTTTTTTCTAATCTTCACCTTGTTGAAGGTGTGCTATTTTGTTTCATTTCACAGAAATTTGAGCCACATACCTGGCTTTTAAATTGACATTTGCTGTTTATCTTCGCCATTTAGGAATCATAAATGCGCCGCCCGTTACCCTACAGATAGGAAGATTTCACAGTGAATGTTTTTTCTTCGATAAGGCTAATTATCTGCCCATTATTATGGTGATAAGGGGCGAGAGAGATGTATTTCACAGTGACCGTGGATACGGCCCCTGTTGTGAGCACTGATAAGGTAGTCAACATTTTCAATTTTCAGTGTGTGTTTGGGAGAAAGTGTGATGGAGACTAGCCAATGCCACTAATTAAATAGAGGCGTTTTACATGGGAGGGTTGGGGGGAAGCATTAATTTTAAAACAGAGGTCTTCAGTGTGATATACTGTATCTAGTGGTAGAATATATCAATAGAAGTTCGCGTCATCAGTTGTATCCATTTCTGACACAACGCTTGATATGGGAAAGAGATATATGTTTGATCAAGGTTCTTTGAAAAGAGAGAAATGTAAAGAATAAAGTCTGGTCTCCATTGAGGCTCTGTAACGGTATACTGTTCGTGTGGTGGCGTCCGTTAGCGATATCTATTAAGTCGACCTAATATCCACACCTTAACTATTTCATTTACGTTCTTTAATTGACTAATGCTTCAAATCTGAAAAGGATTTCAATCATTGTTCAATGCGTATTTACATTTTCAAGTATGAAATGAGTAGGAATGATTGATTTGGTAAAAAGAACGTGTCGTCGCCGAGTAAAGTGGAATATGCACCTAGGTAATGGGTAAACAACGCATCTTGTGAAGGAATGTTTGATCTAAGATATGCCGAAATGTTTTGTTTTCAATGCACCTGTATTTGTGTTTTTGTATGAATCGAGACCAAAGAAGTCAAATTATAGTTATTAGTAAATAAAGCCGACTCCAACCACATTTCCTACCCTTACCACGAGACATTATTACCGGAGGGAAGGGGGTGGGGCGAGTCGTCGATCGGGGTCCATTGCCATTCCTTTTCATCTCGACCTTTGAAATAATGGAGTATGGAAATAAATCGACCTTTAGTACAGTATTTGTGACGATATGGACGTCCGGGCATGATGAAATTAACCATTTCACAGAGACAATATGTGCACCCCAAAATTGTATTGTATAATTTCATGCTAGATTTTGACGATGAAAGCACATTCGATTAGTTTTGTTAGTATTTGGCTGATCTGTTTGTTTGATCCCAAATCACATTATACTGAAAATACTGGGGAATCCCCAAAATGAATATCAATATAGCAAAAATTACGAGTTATCTGCCCATGGGCAAACGTCACACAACTGGCATCTTTACTTGACGTATAATTGCACACTAAGTTTATAAGGTGAAAATGCTTTTATTATTATAATGATTTTATAATTGTTCTGTGATTTGTACTTTTCTAATGATGGTTTCTTTAAAACCTGCGTTTAGCTTACACATCTGTTCAGTTTATATCTGTACTTGTAAAACACAGTTTTCTTTAGCGAGTCCTTCCGCGTATTTATAAGCCGGCTTGAGTACCTCAGCCCCCGTGGAGTGTGTTGATAGCATAGGGACAATCTCTGCCATGTTACCCATCAAGTCTGTTTACCCATCTACGCGGAGTGATTTTCCATGTACCTACCTCTGATAGGTTGAGAACCTGTTCACATTCGTGATTGATATGCCTCAAAACAACGTTATCAAGTTGTTGATGCCCCTACACCATGCACCTATTTGACATAAGTCGACAAGCTGCACTGATTGATGGAGTGAACTTGTAAAACACATTTATTGATCATCGTAAAGTGTGAAAGCAATTAATAAATGATCACAAACTCACAGAGCTGCCTTCATGAAGTACCGCACAGATATGTAGCTCATTACAAAGGCTAAGATTTACCGGGTGTGTGTCCGATACCCCGTACGTAAAACCCCAGATGGAGTCAAGAATACACTAGTATAATGAATTGCCTTGTTGCTGGGAACAGAAACCAGGGACAGATCGAAGTTTTGGAGCTAGGGGAGGCGCCCGATCTAAACCGTCACTGGAAACATATAGATTGAATTATACATATACATATATAAATGTCCTTTTCCTAAGCAATGATATACTAGTATATGAACCATGTACAAGAAGTGACGTCAAACTATTAAAAAAAGAACTTTAAAGCAATTAAGTAAGTGTATAGAATAATCCGTTAACTCTCTTTGCCTCAGCCATGGCTAAACCTGCAGCGCGCTCCTCAGCCATGGCTAAACCTGCAGCGCCCTCCTCAGCCATGGCTAAACCTGCAGCGCGCTCCTCAGCCATGGCTAAACCTGCAGCGCGCTCCTCGGCCATGGCTAAACCTGCAGCGCGCTCCTTAGCTGACAAAAGATCGGGAATTCGACGCTTAAGTTGAATTTTACTTGGAATGAGACAAAAAATTGAGTTCGGTGTTTAATGGTCGATATTGTGCTTATCTTTTTCCGTAATAAGTGTTTCATGAGTGTCTCAGGTTTGCCCCATGGGTGGCTTGGTACATAGGATATTTTATGAGTGCCTTGGATGCTTAAGTTTGCCCCATGTATAGCTTAGTACACAGAATATGCCATGAGTGCATCGGATGCCTTAGTTTGTCCCATGTGTGTAAAACACATTTATTGATCATCGTAAAGTGTGAAAGCAATTAATAAATGATCACAAACTCACAGAGCTGCCTTCATGAAGTACCGCACAGATATGTAGCTCATTACAAAGGCTAAGATTTACCGGGTGTGTGTCCGATACCCCGTACGTAAAACCCCAGATGGAGTCAAGAATACACTAGTATAATGAATTGCCTTGTTGCTGGGAACAGAAACCAGGGACAGATCGAAGTTTTGGAGCTAGGGGAGGCGCCCGATCTAAACCGTCACTGGAAACATATAGATTGAATTATACATATACATATATAAATGTCCTTTTCCTAAGCAATGATATACTAGTATATGAACCATGTACAAGAAGTGACGTCAAACTATTAAAAAAAGAACTTTAAAGCAATTAAGTAAGTGTATAGAATAATCCGTTAACTCTCTTTGCCTCAGCCATGGCTAAACCTGCAGCGCGCTCCTCAGCCATGGCTAAACCTGCAGCGCCCTCCTCAGCCATGGCTAAACCTGCAGCGCGCTCCTCAGCCATGGCTAAACCTGCAGCGCGCTCCTCGGCCATGGCTAAACCTGCAGCGCGCTCCTTAGCTGACAAAAGATCGGGAATTCGACGCTTAAGTTGAATTTTACTTGGAATGAGACAAAAAATTGAGTTCGGTGTTTAATGGTCGATATTGTGCTTATCTTTTTCCGTAATAAGTGTTTCATGAGTGTCTCAGGTTTGCCCCATGGGTGGCTTGGTACATAGGATATTTTATGAGTGCCTTGGATGCTTAAGTTTGCCCCATGTATAGCTTAGTACACAGAATATGCCATGAGTGCATCGGATGCCTTAGTTTGTCCCATGTGTGTAAAACACATTTATTGATCATCGTAAAGTGTGAAAGCAATTAATAAATGATCACAAACTCACAGAGCTGCCTTCATGAAGTACCGCACAGATATGTAGCTCATTACAAAGGCTAAGATTTACCGGGTGTGTGTCCGATACCCCGTACGTAAAACCCCAGATGGAGTCAAGAATACACTAGTATAATGAATTGCCTTGTTGCTGGGAACAGAAACCAGGGACAGATCGAAGTTTTGGAGCTAGGGGAGGCGCCCGATCTAAACCGTCACTGGAAACATATAGATTGAATTATACATATACATATATAAATGTCCTTTTCCTAAGCAATGATATACTAGTATATGAACCATGTACAAGAAGTGACGTCAAACTATTAAAAAAAGAACTTTAAAGCAATTAAGTAAGTGTATAGAATAATCCGTTAACTCTCTTTGCCTCAGCCATGGCTAAACCTGCAGCGCGCTCCTCAGCCATGGCTAAACCTGCAGCGCCCTCCTCAGCCATGGCTAAACCTGCAGCGCGCTCCTCAGCCATGGCTAAACCTGCAGCGCGCTCCTCGGCCATGGCTAAACCTGCAGCGCGCTCCTTAGCTGACAAAAGATCGGGAATTCGACGCTTAAGTTGAATTTTACTTGGAATGAGACAAAAAATTGAGTTCGGTGTTTAATGGTCGATATTGTGCTTATCTTTTTCCGTAATAAGTGTTTCATGAGTGTCTCAGGTTTGCCCCATGGGTGGCTTGGTACATAGGATATTTTATGAGTGCCTTGGATGCTTAAGTTTGCCCCATGTATAGCTTAGTACACAGAATATGCCATGAGTGCATCGGATGCCTTAGTTTGTCCCATGTGTAGTTTGGTGCATAGAGTATTTTATGAGTGCCTCGTATGCCTCAGGTTTGCCCCATGTGTAGTTTGGTACACAGAGTATTATAAGTTCCTCTTATGCCTCGGGTTTGTCCCATGTGTAGCTTGGTACATAGAGTATCTTATAAGTGCCTCGGATGCCTCGGGTTTGCCCCATGTGTAGTTTGGTACATAGAGTATTTTATAAGTGCCTCGTGTGCCTCGGGTTTGCCCCATGTGTAGAGTATGGTGTCGCATCTACCAGTGTATTCGTCCTCTCACGTAATATAGGGTATTGTATTATGGTAGTTATAAGAAATCGTGATTTAATGGTCGGACGATGCTCGCAAGACAAAAAATCTACTTTATTCTCATTTTTGATCTGTACTTCGCTTCTCTCACGAAAAAGACATAAAGTTATTTTCGGCAATATATTGTGATCACGGTGGCATTTTGTGAGTTCTTCTATCACTGGTCCACTTTACAAACGTCTGTTGAAGATAATAGCAGATTCCGGACGTTCAAATAACTTCTTTCTATAGCGTTGTCAAGATTTAATTCATAAACTAACATGGCGAAGTGTTTAAATGTTGTAAATTATCGACTGTTCCTTTGAACAAAATTGCAAAATCTTCAAATGATATGGAAACTTTTTTTCCTTTCTGGTGTGCAAAATCAGGTTTCTGATAAAATGTAAAGATCTACTGAACTACATGTAGTGTTTCAATATATAAATATTAAAAAAAAAAAGTAAAAAAAAAAAAAATCAAATTTGGAATTTTCATAATGGTTTACTCTAGTTCCTTTGTCCAGATTCAAAGTCTAACAAATAAGTCTATGCCAATTACTTTAGGAAAAAAACAAGGCTGGAATAATTATTGGTTTCCACGATAATTTATCATTACTACCTCTGTTCAGAAGTTTTAAGTGGGTAGGTATCTCTGTAAGTGCAACAATCACGCTTATAAAATGTCAAATTCATTAAGAGAAAACTACCTTCGGTTGCCATGTGACCGTATGAAATACATGAAGCGAATTAAGTTGGCATCTTTTAGCGATTGTAATGAAGTAATGTGCGAAGTCTCTCAGTTCCGACGTTTTCCCCGGAACTCACTGAAGCGTAACGTCGCAATCGGATCCCTCCACAATCTACCCGTTAACCCCGCCGGATTACACCATTGCCGCGGCGTTCACCCAGCAATATGGATGGCATTTTCATTACGCGATTTAATCCCCCGACGAGGATTGGAATTTTCTCTTTTTTATTCATTACCAATATATATCGACGGGAAAATTCTCCGAGCGCAGTATTATAATGAAATGCTGGCTTTTTTTCGTTGGGCCTTTTCAGGAGCCACAGCGTGATAAAATTACATCAATATAAGTTGAATAGGTATAATATTCTGCCCTCTGATGAGAAATATTTTCCGAGGAGCATGAATGGAGGCCAGGGATGGTTCTACAAAGCACACAACAACACGCCACGGTCTAGCCTTTCAGTTGCTTCATTTGTATTGAGATCATGTCCATCTCCTATGAATCCGTTTCGTTTTCATGATAACTTGTGTCTAATGGAACTTTTGTCTCAGTTATTGAAACCATCTCTTTTAGCAACCAGAAAATTGAGATGAACACATGCCAGATACTTAATGCCACATGAAAATCAAAGAATAGTTCGCAAAGGTCTGCAGTAACAACTATTGACACACAGAGAAGAGACATATTAACTCTTCATGTAATTTTGGTATAACATATTCCCTTCTTATCCAATATATATTCTTAGAACACACAACAACGACTTTCGCATTGAAGAAACATGAAAACCTTAAAGTGAATATGTATTACATTACAAAATAAGAAATGATTCTACTTTAATAAACATATACACATATGATACGGTCACGAGATTGTGTTCTAGGACATGTGTGATCTCGTAAAGTCTCGACTTTTTCTACTCTTTATTATTGGCAGATTACCACGCAATAAACAGCTTGACCTTGGCTACAATGACTGTCACTGTAATCCCAGGATTTCAATGTATGTCTGTAATCCTCGCTAGTGTTTAACTACAGGCCATGACAGATTACTTACTTTTGTCTTTAACCCTCCGCCGAGTATTATTCGATTTCCTCCGCAAAAGATAATCGGATCTGTTTGCAGCCCCCCCCCCCCCCCCACACACACACACACACACACACCCACACCCACACTATCCACACACTGTGTATTCCTCAAGGAAATCTCCGGTACAAAACGATGCATGATTTTGTACATGACAATGGTAAAAACAAAACAAAGTAAAAAATAAAGGCTATCGCTATAAAGAAGTATGTAATAATGGGTAAATTCTGCTCGCAAACTAGCTGTGGGACATAAGATACCAATGGTCAAACAGTAAGCCGAATGCCAGTAGTAGATAGGACATCAAATACAAGTTATACTGAGTGTTACATTACGATAATATAGAAATATTGCTTTTCACTCGATGGTCTTGATATTCTGTAGCTACAATAACTATTTGGTTTAAACAGTATTTAACGTCATGACTAGAATATAAAAGTTGCATCGGATCGCAAAATCCGAAATTTTTGACATCCAATAAAACGCTTTACATTTGCTTGCTTCAATCAAGAATGAGGACCACTGAAGCAGATTTAAGGGATTGTTGTGATACAAAAACCAGATTCAGGGACCTGGTAATCGGAGCTGATATTAAGTGCTGATTTTCATATTTATTAGTTATTAATGGTTAATTTAACTCTAGTTATGATCTCCTTGCACGATGCACTCTGTCGTTAATGAAGATTAAGCATCCAATCATAACTGTCCTTTCCTTTGTTTCTGAAGGTCGAGAAGTTCAGAACAACCCTAATACGGTAACATTGATAGTGGTATCCGTAGTTTGGAGTTCTAATGCACTGTCTTTGCTTGATTTAGTCGTTAATACTTGGCGTTTAATGTCTTAGATTTGATTCATTCTCCATCAATTGGTGTCTGCTAGTTATGATGAAAAAGTAAAGATGTTATGATTGTTTTGATATTACAATAATGTCTGTCTTCCCTTTCTCGTTTTGTCTTATTTTGTTTCTTTTGTATTGGTGAATTGTTTTCGTTCATTTTGTCCTTGTTATTATGATCTTTTTTTGTAATGCATTGCGTTATCTCATCTTGACCTTATTGTATTTACATGTACTTTCTAAGTTTTAAAACCATTGTTTTCGTTTATTTTGTGCTTGCTGTTTTATCTCTACATTGTGCAGTGTATTGTTTTTGTTCATTTTGTGCTTGCTGTTTTATCTCTACATTGTGCAGTGTATTGTTTTTGTTCATTTTGTGCTTGCTGTTTTATCTCTACATTGTGAAGTGTATTGTTTTTGTTTATTTTGTCCCGGTTGTTGTGTTTTCACATTTCGTAGAGTTTGTTTTCCTTCATTTGTCCTTGCTATTTTGTCTACACTGTGCCATGTATTGCTTTCATTCGTATTATCCCAATTTATTTCACGTTTTTATAACGTCTGTATTTGTCTCTGATTTGTGTGGTGTTTTGCATTTGTTCCTGCTTTTTATTTCTATATTATGCAGTGTATTGCTTTCGTTCATTTTGACTCTGTTAATTTGTTTTCAGTTTTTGTTATATTTACCTTAGTTCATTTTGTTCTTGCTTTTTTTTTATTTTGTTTCTTCTTCGTAACGTTTTATTTATTTATTTATTTATTTATTTATTTATTTATTTATTTATTTATTGGTTTCTTTCATTTTGTTACTGCATTTTGTTTCTACACCATGTTCTCTCATTGTATCTGAGTTATGATATATCTACATTGTGCATTATTTCATTTTCTTTCATTTTAGCCCTGTTATTTTGTTTCTCGTTTTGTAATTATTGTTTTCGTTCACTTTGCCATCGGTTCTTTGTTTCTATATTAAGCAGTGTTTTGTTTTCGTTCACTTTGTCCTCGGTTTCGTTTTCATTCACTTTGCCGTCGGTATTTTGTCTCTACATTATGCAGTGTTTTATTTTTGTTCATTTTGCCCTCAGTAGTCTATATTATGCAGTGTTTTGTTTTCGTTCACTTTGCACTCCGTTTTGTGTTTTCGCTCACTTTGCTCTCGGTAGTTTGTCTCTGCATTATGCAGTGTTTTGTTTTCGTTCACTTTGCCCTCGATTTTGTTTTCGTTCACTACGCCCTCGGTAGTTTTCTCTACATTATACAATTATTTGTTTTCGTTCACTTTGCCCTCGGTTTTGTTTTCGTTCACTCTGCCCTCGGTAGTTTGTCTCTACATTAAGCAGTGTTTTGTTTTCGTTCATTTTGTTCCTGCTATTCTATTTCTACATTTTGTAATACATTGCTTCGTAGGATAACTAATGTCAGGATTAAATATCAGATAAATCTCAGTTTGTAGCATTCGAGCTAAGTATTGACAGCATGAAGTGAAACCACAGGAAGATTTTAATCATTTCCAGTAAGATAAGCTGCATCCGTCACTCTAGCAGCCTCCAAACGATCTCTAAAGATGGATGTTTCGGGCTCAACTACAGTGACAAATAAAGTATCCATCACGGTGTGCGCCACCTATCTGATTCGGGATCGAGCTTCGGCTTGACTGGTCAGGGATGTTCTCTGTGTACAATAATTGTCGATACTGGAGGTCACGTGTGGGTATACGGAGCAGAAATCATTTACATCAATTGGTAAATTTATCATAGCGTATTAAACACAGAGAAAGATATCGTCATCGTAGACAGAGCTGATAATGGAGGGCGATAGTTGTAGTGGAAGGAAATCAGAATATGTAGCGTCATAGCGAGAAGCTGCAGACGACAATTGATATTTCTGACGAGAAGAACGAGTTACAGGGCAAGACTGCCGTCCCAGTCTAC